>JAPZDV010000005.1:22066660-22115006 GCA_029814665.1 Acanthurus lineatus | reverse complement strand
GTTTATGAGTACTGAGTGTTAGAAATCTTCTTCCACAGTAATGTCTTCAGGTTGTTGAGGACCAGTGAGTGATGCACGTCCATCTGGCTTGCCAGACCACTGAGTGTCACACAAGTACGCAGCTGCTTTTCCAAATCCCCCCACAGGTCTGCAGGCGCTCAGAAAAGCAGAAAATCCTGCAACAGCACACACACCTTTGCTAGGTTGGGCTGTAGGCCCTCAGTTTTACACTGCTTCACTAGCCAATCACAGGTGGCCGTGCAGTCCCAGCCAATAGTGCAGTCTGCATTAGTCTCACAACGCTGTCCCCTTAAAAACCCCCGCACAACCACCTCAGATGCCACACTGCGCAGGTTGGCCATCTTGCAGTCATACTTTGCATTGTAGCCCACATGGCGAGCACTAGCATCACATATTAGGAAACTCTGTTGGGCCCTGTAGGGCCAGGCTGGTGCAAGCCAGTGGTTCAGGCTGGAGCTCAGGGCCTCTGGGACCAGAGCCTGTAGGTAATGAGGCACCTATAGCCTGTAGACCCAAAACAGATATTTGATATTTTCCTGTGACCAAAACTGATTCAGATACATGAGCATTTCAGACTCTTCCACCATTAATACAATGTTAAAAAATACACTGCATTGCCTATCCCACATCGGGAACAAGCTGCGCAATTTCAGAATGGGAATTGTGGCTATCAAGATAATGTCACTGAACACAACTTACACTATGGAAGCTAGCAACATGCAAGTGGTAACCAACATTTACATGTCTATCTTATTTTATCACCGTCAAAATACTCAGACATTGCATTTGAAATTCTTTCTACTAGCCCAAATACTGAGATTGACTGGTTAAAACAATGTTTGTCCAATTTGGTCATTTAATACTGTCAATACCGAGCCCCTCCCCACAAAAGTAAAAATAAAAATTATGGCATTTGCTCTCTATTTTAAAATGGCTTTGGTGTATTCAACTTCCAAACAAATTCCCAACAAACTGTTCCCTGCATTTTAAAAGCCAGGCAGAGTAAAGGAATCAAATAAGTGACAGTCAACTTGATCTCTGCCAAAGAAAGCAAGATACCTGCACAAAGCACCTGAGCTGAACCGAACAACAGTTAGTGAAGAGTAATTGGCAGCTAACAGGATGAAAACATTGCGCTCTTCCTGTTTACAACATAAAAACAAGCGACGTTTAAACACGACTGTTTGGGTTTTTTTAAAAAGTTAATACTTGTAAAAGAAATCCGCTATGTGCTTACACTGACGTAAAACAAAACACATGAACAAATCTTTCATTTTCTCTCCCTCTTTTTAAAGCTCTCGTAGCCATGGCAACCATGGAAGCAAACGGCTAACGGTCGCCAGTTAGCTAGCACAAACCATCGTTAGCTTAGCACAACTACCGATTTAGTTAAATATTTGCGTTAATTTTACCGGACTGCTATTTTACGTGTATATGCATTTAAGATATTGCTTCTCGTGATTTGATTGATGAAGACCCTTAAATTACAATCAATACTGCAAACTTTATCTACTTGTTTGTCAGACAAACAACAAAATAAAGACAACAAAGACAGCTGAACTCACCAAATCGTGTTAGTATTCCGATTGATGGAAACTTGACACACTGGCAAACGTCCTGATGTTAAAATACAGTCAAAAGGAAAAAAAAACACATTCATACATCCTTTTACAGCCACAAACTGCTGTTTCCTTCCTATGTTATGTTTAAATTTCCCTCCCTTCTCCTCCATCACATTCAAGCCCTTTAACACTGTTGACGTGTGCCAAAAACATGGCCGTTGCATTGATAGGTCTTGACTTTACTTTACACATGGGGATACCACAATACCGCAATAACAGCCAATAAGATAAAAGAAAAGGCCTCACCTTCTTCCTTGACCAATGAGCTTCGGAAGGCGGGGCTACCTGACGGCCGGAGAGCGAGACAGGTTCAATCTTTTCTGCATGTAGTTAATGACCTTGTATTAATTTAGATGGATATTGATGGTTCATCATAAATATATAAACAGACTAACTGTAAGCCTCTATAAACCATCAATATCTTTGGAAATACAGTAAATGCACACACACACCCAGAAAAAGATGTGGAAATTATTAATTTCTCAAGGTTAATTTGTTATTTTTTATTGATTTTGGCCTAAATATGGCTTTATGCTGTGGTAGTATTGTGTTCTACATCCTACTCCTAACTTTAACTCCGATTACTGAATAAGAGAAACACTCACAATCACTCTGACTGCTGGGAACTAAACTTAAAATTTTGCCTTTCAAAAGAGACAAAGGCCATGCACATTCCCAAAATGGTTCAAGATCTTCCAGTTGACCTTAACTGATATTGCATAATTAAACTTTATTAAAAGACTCCTCTACACTGTCAATGTTTCTTTTTTATTTGTCTTTTGCAGTAGAAGAATTTTTTCATAGCAAGGTTGTTTTCATGGTGTTCAACATCTTCTTTTTGTTTCTACAATGAGTTCAAAGATGTTCACCATTAAAGTCGTACTTAACAGCAGTCTGAGAACATGCCAAATGTGGTCTTACTTGTAGCACACTAGCCCTGCTTTCATGTGGCCTCCAGGGATGACAGAGCATGTTATATCAAAGACGACACAACGCAGGGATTTAAACAGAAAAAAAAAGGAGATAGTTTATTTGAAATGTACAAAAGCTATATACACACACTCACACAAACCCACACACACTGAGCATAGTAAAAGTGAATGGTAGCATACACACAAACATTTTAAAGGCGACTTAGAAATTCAGCAAACATAATAAAACTGAGGAATTTGCAGGGCTAGTTTTCCAATCCTGTCTGAAACAAGATTTCATTATCAAAGTCTGTGTCCCTTCCTGAACTCTCTGCAGTCCATCCAGAGCCCAGGGGAAGTGTGGGATGCAGCGATGGGGGGTGGTATGAATGTGTTAATTAGGATTGGATCTCTTCTGAGGACACACAGAGGTACTTGTATATTCTTTTAGAGAATGCTCCTCATCAGACACAGGGGTTCATGTGCTCTGATGGACTAACACAGAGACACATCCTTGTCCTTTTCAATCATTTACCCTTGTGAGACGAGACCATGGAGAGTTAATGCTTCTGATCCAAAGGGCAGAGAAAGAAATGTGATTTTACAGTGCTATCCCCAGGAGCTCAGACCATGATCAAAAAGCACGTAATATCTGTGGATCAAAATGTCATACAACCAACCACATGTTCAAACTAGGGCTGTCAAACTCTTAGTGTTGTAAGATTACAGTTATCCACATAAGTCTGGTTGAATGGTGTTAGATGCATATAAATTTGCATGAAAATTCATCAAAACATTTATTCTCACTATGTATAATGTAAGTAAAAATATCTCAGATTCTTGAGTAACCTTCACTCCAAAATCTCTGTCATTGAATGCAATACAAAGCAGAATTTGCACATGACATGCTACTAATGATAGTACTTCTTTGTGCAGTCCTCATACTGTAAGATCATCTTATTAAGTGCATACATCGATGTATGCATGTGTCAATTTCTACATTCATGGTCTGTTGTAGAGCTCAGTCTGTGTTCATCAGTTTACCTCAGTGCTTTGAGCACCTGCATGTTTTGTGGTAAAGTAAAAAGCTTAAGTCACAGTTGTTCTGTGATAATTTCCATGTAAATAATTATATACAAAGATAATTCTGTTATTGTAGACCATGCAATAGAATTTTTAACAAAAATGTCATTGATACCATTAGAAAATTAAATTTGAAAAATTAAAAAAATTCTTTTTTGTATTAATAGTATCTGTTTTTATGTTAGAATACCTTTGACAGCCCTAGTTTAAACATAAAACATTTATAGCATAACTTAAAGCAAGTACCAAACAGTATAATCTATACACATAAAGGTCTTCATGAGAAAATATCATCTGTCATCTACATATCTTGTCCATTTCCTGGTTACTCTGTTCTTTATGTCATACTCAGTTGCTCAACCTTGATGTCCTCAGCAAGGTAGGCCTACTATGTGAACTGCTTTCAGTGCACAACTTTGTAAAGGGCTATTACACCAGCAAATACTGAATGGCAATTGTTTGTAAATGCATTTATATACCCTGGGCTATCATATATTTGTAGGTAAAGTGTATGGCTTTTTAACAAATAATGATAGAAATTGTCCTTGACCCTAGCTATACTCACTATTAAATTTTAATGTAACATATTATAATCTCAAGCAAATATTACAAGATAAGCATACTTCTATTGACAATGAAGAAACAAATGTATGCACTAGCCAGTTTTGCATTGTTCAATCAGTGCTTCCTTGTGTTGTCCATATATTCCTGATGTAGAAATGATTAAGACTGGATGGATGATAAGATATTTGATTGCTCTCAGCTTATCATGTTGAGGAACTTGCTTTCTTCAGCCAAGGCTGTTAGCATAGAGTTCATGTCACCGATGGCCATGTTGCCAATCCCTGCCGGTACAGATGCAAGGGTGACAGAGTTGCGGGGGGTGGTGAGACGCGACGAGTTCTGGGAGAGGCTCTGCAGAAGACCAGGACTCAGGGTGCCTGACATTAGGCTGGAATGGTCCCCATCATCTAGCATGGTGTCAAAATCAATCTGGGCATGCTCCGTGCCACCAGATCCACTAGTGGAAGAATCCACCGTGCTGCTGGAGACCAGGTTGACCCCAGGTGATTCCATGTTGGCTGCAGCAGTGGTGTTGCTGGAAGGAGCCTGGCTTGTACAGGGGGACATCGGGGCATCAAACATGACAGAAGAAGGCTCAAACATATGAATCTGACCTGTATAGAACACAGCAGAGTTTGGATTTTCAGCATTGTTTGTGTGGGCTGCTGACCCACTGGGCCTTTTTGGGCTTGCCTCTGAGGTGTTATTACCATGATTGGGGCTCAGATCAGACGACTTGGGTATTCGACTCTGCTGTATCATATTAGATGCTGTTTGTTGCCTGGCACTGGATTTGGGTTCTGTGGGAGGCCTGGGTTGTAACATTCCTCTCCCTCCATTGTGGATATTGTGCTGCTGCTGCTGGGAAAGAACGCTGTAATTTTGGTGTGGATCCATTTGGTTCACATGAGAATACCCATCAGCTTGTGTCCTTGCTCTGTAACTTTGCAGTTCTGGATCTACCATACTGTTCCGGTTAGGTCTCACGCTAGTGCTTCCAGATATAGAATTTGGGAATGCCTCCTGACCAAACCCTTGCTGAGGACTCATTTGCTCACTAAAGTTCACATTGTTGCATTGCCTCTGTTGCTGCTGGTGGGAGATGTTCATCAGCCTCTGGCTGTTGTGGCTCAAATACCCCTGCATAGACATATTCTGACTCATAGGCACAACCTGCTGGTTGCTGCCCAGGCCTTGTCCTTGACCCTGCAAGGATCCAAAATTATGCCTCTGCTGAAAAACAGCTAAGTTCCCCCTGAGAGGAAGCTGCTGTTGTTTGGAGAGCTTGGATGTGGTGTCTACAGTCCCTGAGCTCACCTCGTTCCACTGCACCGGCATGTTGTTCTTGTTCATGTTGTTTGATGGTGGAGAAAATGGCTGCTGGGAGCCACTGGGACCCATCTGGCAGGAATGCATATCCTGACCAGACTGAGCCATTGTTGCATCCACCATGGCCATCCTCCTCTGTGCATAAAGTGATGCTGGTGGGCCCATGCCTGTCTGGTAGCCCTGAGTCTGATTGTTCAAATGATAGTCCACTTGTCCCGAGTTGTGACCTGAGGGTCCAGAATTCTGGGACCTGAGGTACTGCACCACATCATCTGGAAGCACCATCTCATCCTCCCCACTTTGCTCCCCCCCAGTCATCATCCCATCGACTGCCATGTTCTCCATGGCTACATTCTCAGAAATACTTGGCGGTCTTGGAGCGAATGGGTAGCGTTGCAGGCTGCCATCAGAGCGAGTGTATCCCTGCATACCCAGTGCCTGGTGACGTTCAGCTGAAGAACCATTCATGGGGTTCACACTGTTCATGCTGTTATAGCGCTGAACCCTTGGGAAGGAGAGAGGGTCCAGTGTGGGACGACGCACCGGGTCACTGGCACGACGAGGAAGGCTGTTGGGCACCTCATGCGGCATCATACTCTGTGTGCCATATCCGATATCACTGCATCGCCGAGGCACATTTCCAGAGGGTGGCTGATGAAATGGGTGCGATGACCCTTCCTGGGAGTCACTGTAGAGAGCCATGCGGGTCCTCAGGCTCATTCGATCCATATTGGGGAGAGGAGTAGGAGGAGCTCCACCTATGGCAGCTGCGTATTTTGCCTTGAGTCTGTAATGCTGAGCTGGTGTCAGACTGAGGAGGCTTGGCAGACCTCCTCCAGCTCCTCCACCGACCCCACCACCTCCACACTGGCTGGCCTCACTGGAGCGGCGAGACAGATCAGTGGAGATTGGGTCATAGGAGTCAGCGGAGCTAATGTTGTTGTGCCGGTTTGCACCAAACTGGGACGCCTCACTGGAGCGGCGACTGGAATAGCAGGGTGAAATACCAGAGGAGCGCCGGCTCATGGTGTAGGCTGAGCTGATGGTGCTGGTGGTGCTGTCACGGCGCTCGTTCAGCTGGTTTAGCAGTGTTACTTCACATGAAGACAGGTCACCCATGCGCTGGCCAGGATTCAAACCACCTAAGTTGCTCATCATGTTGGGGCTCTCCAGCAGGGAACCTGCAAGGAAAGAAGGATATTATTGCATATTTATTTTAACTTATTTACAGTTATTTACAGCTATAAAGTAAGCATTATTGTAAATTGTGTTAGATTTTGAACTCAACCCAAAAAAAAAACCAACAGAAGCCAACCTGCATCCTGAACACACAGTAAAGAATTTTCTCAACCTTTTAACACTTACCAACTGCAGGTATGGGAGGCAGCTTCATGCTGTTGCGTTGGCCCTGCAGTGGCTGTGGTGCAGAGTTGACCCAGGGGCAGGAGTCCCTCACTGTCTTCAGCCTTTCCTTCTTGATGTTCTCCAACTTGATGGTGACTGCGCCACCATGACCCACAGCTTTCCTCAACTGAAGCCCCATGCCAGCCTGCTGTCCCCCAGCAGGAACAGTGGAGTCAACGATGGGGCACTCGTCCTGAGCACTGAGGTCCCCGAAGCTGCCCCCGCTGTGCATGGCCATCTCTACCCCACTGTCGTTGTTGTTGGCGCTGCTGAGAGGCGACGGCTCACTGCTGCATGACGAGTGGCCACCAGGGCTGGACTGATATGTCTACAGAAGAAGAGCAGGAAGAAACTTGATGTAAATGTAATGAATCAAGCTATAAAATCTTCATTATGTATAATAATGTTACATTGTCTTAATTTTCACTAGCAAATAAATATTCCACTAAACAGGCAAAAATGAGAGAGAGAATTTGTAAAACTGAAAAATAGAAATGAATAAATAACAAAAAACAATAAAAGCTATCATCTCATGCCAAGTTCAGACAACTTCATTATGTATTCTTCGATGTTAAATAATTACCACTGTTAAAAAATTCTGATTGTAATGGTGTTTTGTAATAACTAATGTTGGTCTATAGTTCCATAATCTTTTAAATTATAGATGAGTTTGATTTATTTACAACAAGAAAACAAGTAGATAATAGATGAGTTCTGTGAGCAACAATCCAGCACAGCAGGGACAGTAATCTAAACTGGCCGAAATGAACCAAAGTCTTGATCACAGCTCCCTGCTGGCACCATTTGTTCAGCCTCAGCCTTTGAATATTAATGTGACAATGACTTTTATCATCAGCCGACAGCAGTGATCTTGTGGGCAGAAGGATCTAGTTAAATGGTAGCGTGTGCGTCTCCACACATGTATATATGTGCATCCCATATGAAAAGAAGCATGTCCTAAATTTAATGAAAATGGATAATCATGCATGAAGTTCAGTTTTTTCATCATGCAAGATGCAGCGATGCAGCATGAAACACAAGGACAAAATCGCATATCACTGACGCTGAGTTGCGTGAAGGCACAGAGACAGTTTGAGCGCTCACCTCAGTGAAGTCTGTCCATTAAGAAGGTTAACTTGAGAGAAACAAGTTCAAGCAACAACCGGAGAGGTGAGTTAGAAAAGGATGCAGGCAGTGCCAGCAGTGATCATTTAACGTCAGAGCAATGTTAGTGAAGTGGAAAACTGTAGGATTAGTTTGTCCTTCTCTTTGTTGTTTTGTAAACATATAAAGTCATGCAATTATATTTTCTCTCTATATTACCAGATGGCACTAATAAGAGCTCTTTAAGTGGTACTTTTAGTTAAAAATGTGTTTAATCAAATGCCAAAATTTTAATAAAAAATAAAACACACACAACTATAAACTACAGTGTAGAATAACTCTTATTTTATGTGGTTGCTACCCACCATAGAGTTTTCAGTCTTGATAGATTTGACTTGTAGGCAGTCCTCCACTCCTTTAGAGGTGCTGTTGGCCTCAATCTTGCCGTCCACACCTCTTGCACCGTGCTTGAAATTCGCCTCATTCTCGCCGTTGCCTTTGGGTGGCTGCAGTCTTGGAGGAGCATCACTTCGTTGTTTCTTGGTGACATGAGCCTCAGGTCCGTGGACTGTCTTCACATGCTTCCTGAGAGAGCTGGGGTCCGTGTAGCGCTTTGTGCAGCCGGGGATCTTACACACATATGGTTTCTGCCAAAAAAGGAATTGAAGGTCAAATGAAATTAAACTGAGCTTCTTGTCTGCCTCAGAAACATATCTGCTCATTAAACCTGTGAAAAGTCTGATTTAAAAGGGGAGAATTTTTTTATATCTTTTAATTTCATGGTGTCGCCACAAGCTTTTGCATGAAAGACTGTTTCATTATCGGTCTATTCAGATATTGACCTTAAAACTGATAAAGTAGCTGATAAAACTGATAAGGTAAAGCAGATTGCTATACAACACATTAACCACAGACACTGAAAAACCCACTTTAGCTTTCCTCCTTCTTATCTTACGTGAACACACGTCTTGTCCTGCATCTTAACTTCTTGGGCAAACAAACATTTACTGAGAAAAAGTGCTCTGCTAACACCAGTTTACATACTAATTAGCTTTTCAGCTGCAGCACGTTTAACAGCATGTAAACAAACCTGCAAATGTCACTGAGTTGGAAGCTGGAGTGGTCTTTACTCTTTGATACCATTAACACACCATGACATGATGGCTACACAGCAAGCTTCTTCATTTTGTATCTAAGAGCTTCAAATTTGGGAATGTGACAAAGTTCTCTTAAATCAATGGTACATGCCTTTGAGGTACAAAAGTGTTCATTCAAGTGGTTTTTCATGAGGTTGACTTGATTACATTACAGGGTAACATGAACACCAAGCTGACGGTGGCTAAAATGCATTACAAAGCCCACCAAATGAGTCAGCTGATCGATGTGTGACGATACCTCATTGGAGTGTGTGCGGTTCTGGTGCTTGGCGCGGTCCGAGGCGTTGGAAAAGGCCTTGTTGCAGCCTTCATGTTCACACACATACGGCTTCTCCCCGGTGTGGGACCTGAGGTGGGTTTTAAGGTTCTCCAGGCGAGAGTAAGCTTTCGAACAACCTTCAAACTGCAGAGAGACAGAGACAGAAAGACAGACAGAGAGACAGACAGAGAGACAGAAAGGCAGTTAGACTGACAGCCTGAGTGCTGCCTTGTTTTGTCAGCAGCTGGGTAGAGAAAAGAGCTGGGACACAAAAAAAAAGGCTCTGCGTGTTTCAGTTTTCAAATGTAATCTACTCTTGGACTCATGCCCACCTACTGTGGTGTGCCACACAAAAGCAGAGCAGTGCTACACTTTGGTAAAAAGGGCTATTATGCGAAATATCTAAACTAAGTGTGAGGTGTGGTAGAGCTCTTTGTCTGGTGTGCTTTGTTGAGACAAAGAGAAGTCTGTGTTTAGCCTTTGTATTCACTTGTACTGTACAAGCTATAATTTGGTATTCCTTGTGAGCAGTCATTGTGAATGTAATTGACTTTGAAATTAAAAGAGAATCAAACAAGACTAGTTCAGGAATTGGATATATAAGTCAGAAGATTTTTTTCCCTTAAAAGACGAGAGTGAAGGGGAGTCGGAGTGTTATGAGAAGATGCACGAGGGATTTGTGCAGAGAATATACAGCTTGGTCTTAATAAGGACCCATGGCCCCCTGCTTGTGTGTGGATTTTAATTACACACCCACACTGTCAATCAGCTTTCTTAACTCTCTCTTTCAAAAGTCATCTGTTTTAATGCATTCACAAGAGCCTGTGAGCGAGCTTTGAAGCCAAGCAAACAGGCCCTCAATTTGATCTTCACACAGCAAATGAAGGCTTCAGGAAAAAAAAAAAAGAAAACCCATGATTCACCAACATGGGAAACATCTCTGGTGTTCAGCACAAAGAAAATTACATGGACATTTTTTAAAATATTCTTTTTTCTGACGCAAAAGGGAAGAGTTTTAAAGCAGAGATTTTATGGCTGCTAATGTGGCCGAGTAACATCAAAGTTTGAGTTCCAGCAGTGGGTTAACTTATCAACTTGGGCCTCAGGTCTTACAAACTGCTGGTGTTTTTGTCCTCAGACATGGACTGCAGACAGGAAGGTCCTCATGAAATACAGTTTTCATTGCATTATGGGAAATGTAGGATCCAGTGTTTTTGACAAAAAGTCTGTTTTTTTTAATCTTTCTCCCCAAATGTCGTTGATAAGCAAAGCTAAATTGCTAAAATTCCACTTTACATAGACTCTTATCACATTGGACTAAAAAACACACTAACACCAGCTAACATCTGGCTTTTGTCTTCAGTTGGAGTGGGCCCAGTTAATGCTGGGTAAAATGGCTGCAGTAGTTACAACGGCTTATTGGCTGCAGCATCAATAGGAAGTGATGTACACACAGCAACCAGTGCATATATGTGTTAATTTTGATGTAAAAAAATGTCCACACAGAAGCCAGTCAGTCAGTCAGCCAGTCAGTCAGTCAGCCAGTCAGCCAGTCAGTCAGTCAGTCAGTCAGTGGGTCAGGTGACCTTTCCCTCAGTCATTTTACCAGCTAGTTACTAAGAGTTCAGCTCAGTGCTTTGCAGTGATACGAGGTTCTTACTGTGCATTTATGCGGCTTCTCTCCTGTGTGACGCCTCATGTGGACCACCAGCATGTACTGAGCCTTGAAGGGCTTCTGCTCCCGCGAACACTCCTCCCAGCGACACACGAACTCCTTCTTCTCACCGTGGATGTGGTCGTTGTTGATGTGCTGAGGGGACAGTTCAGTTCAAGTCAACCATCGCAACGTAACATAACACACATCTGGGATACGGCCAAAGAGAGAAAAACGCTAAAATAGTGACCAGACACCAACTGAGTGTGTGTGTGTGTGAATGTGTGTGTGAATGTGTATGTGTATTGCTAAAATGAGTCAGCAAATTCTTTTCTTTTTCCTCCAGAAGATTCTCCCTCTTTCATGTGTCCACACACACATTCACACACACATTGTGAGTGGCGGTCCCATCCATTATGGCTGACAGTTATTATGCATCTGTCGACAGGAGATAAAAACTATGAAAGCACTGTGTCTGTTTTTTCAGGCTTTCTGTGAGTCTCTCTGTGATTTAGTTTCTCAAGGAAGAGGAACTTCCTCACATGCCAGTAAAAGTGATCAGGAAGACTATTTATCTTCTATTCTTCCACTTTTATTGGATTAGGAAGTTGGAGGGGAGGGGCATAAGGTTTCCTGTGTGATGCTTAAACTACAAAGAATTAAAAAATGAATTAGCTAGTCTGATAGTTTAAGACAAACTGAAGCTTTACGTCAAATCTCAGAGAATTCTCTCTTAAATTTTCTGTTTACACTGCAAAATTACGCATCTTAGTGTAATTCCAGAGTGTATTGTAATGTTTATACATTTTTCAGTCCTTTTAAAACAAATAACTGGCACTGCTGGATCCTGACGCCACAGGTTTACTCAGACTCAAATGACTTACATCGAGGACAAACACACTCACTCAAACACACACACACACACACCACACAATGTGACTGAACAGACACTTAAGAAACTCTCATCCTGTGCACCACATGCAAATATCCACACACCCAGAGGAACCACTTCATTTCCTGAGGACATCCAGGCCCACAGTGCTCCACTTATGTGGCCACTTCTCCACCAGCAAAAGAGCTCGGTGGTTGACGATTCTGCTGAGATCTATTTTGGGTGAAGTGGGAGGAATGGAAACAAGCGGAGGCCTCTATTTTCAGGTTACACACTACTTTGAATCCACAATTTGGGGGGGCTCTTGAAACAGGATTACTTTGGTTTGGCTGGAGCCAGAAAAACCCACAGGTGTGTGTTTCCCTGCTGATATTTAGAAAAACCTCTTGTGAAACCCTGCATGTGCTCTGGGAGATGCTGTCAGGAGTTTTTGCAAAAAATAGCTCTTACACTCCTGTATTCCTGGACTTGATAGACAACAGAAATCTTAAAAAAAACCTTCTTGTCCTTAGAGGATTGGAGAATGTCTCAGCCTCACATTGTCCACTCACAGCTGATCAAACCACTGATCCTCTGTTTGCTCACTCACTGATTCTGGCAAACTCTCACAGAGTTTTCGGCTTGGGATCCGGAGTTAGGGCACAAGTTTTTAAAGGTGACTCTGGTCCTGACACCCTGCTCACCACCACCTCCCATCAGTGTCTGGGTGTGTGGACCCCAGACATGCTGACTGACAGCCAGTCAGAAAGCAGAAAGCAAAAAGGGGGGAGCATGAGGCTCCATAACCCCAGAGCTTCTGGCATGACGATGGATTTATGATCAACCCTCTGGGCTTTTGGGGTTGGGGGGCGTCACAGGGAGTAAGAGGTTAGGGGTTAAGGGTCATGGGGCTGTGGGGTCTGGGGTTTTGTGGGGAGGGGGGGGCACAGCTGCAGGGCTTGGGCTTGAATTTGGCAAGAGCCGGCAGGCTCATTAACGCTGCGCGTGTCAGGCCGACAGGAAAAGATCAGTTAGCTTTCTGACGAAGTTCAATCAGTGTGGATTTAATGAGCAGCAGGAAAGATGCTTGAATTTTTTTTTCTTTTTACAAAATATAGTGGTTTATTTTAAATTGTGCATGTCATGTGTCGTGGAATTATGTGCTATGTTCATGATGCCTGACGTAAAGTGGAACTTAATCATATATGTGTGTATGTAAAGGGTTTCAAACGGCTTCTATAATACATGCAACATTTTTAGGGTTTGATGTTTAACCTTAGATAAGACATTGAGCTAAATTTGTCTTCAGACAGGTCGACTAGTCTAAAATATCCTTTTTTTAATTTTCAAGGATGATAGTCGTTAAGAACATCCATAAGAAGCACATCAAGCCTGTCACCCACATGGACGAGCTGGTCCTGGGTGTCATACTCCTTGGTGCAGCCCTCCCAGTGGCAGTTGGTCTCATATATGGCCTCAGGCTCCTGTTTGCACTCGTCTTTATCCAGATCTTCGCTCAGGTCCAAGATCCCCCCACCATGGTCCTGAGACAGGAGACAGCACTTTGTCAGACAGGGACTGTCAAACGCTTCAGATGTTTGTACCAGGATAAAAACACGTTTCATATTTTGCCAGAATTTGTGGTAAATATATAAAAAAAGCACTCTGCTGTTTTCCATCTCTCTTATCTCTGAAACACTAATGAGTTTTTTGCTTGATTTCAATGCACGGCAGCAGCTCCTGTCATTGATTAAAGCTGCTATTTATTTGCTACCAACAATCAATTACAGGAAAGTTAACCACTGCAGGTAAAGTGAGGATCATTTTCCGGCTGTAGATAACTGATGTGGTGATAAAGAGTACTTCATTTCAGTTGATCAGGGTTTTTTGAAGGTCACTGCGTCTCCTAAAATAAGTTCTTCAAGAAAAGGAAACCAAACAATCCAATCCAGAGCACAAACAGCTGATGTTGCTTTTTTTCACGGTTTCTGACTCTCTTGTTATCTCAGCAATATTTAGATTCTCCTACCTGAGAGGACGGTGAGATGGGCAGCGGACCCTCTGCTTCCGTCTTGACCTTTGACCTCTTGGTGTTCAATGGGTTTACTGTGCTGCTCACTGCCGGGTCTCCACTGGCATTCTGAGGGTTGGACACATGGTTGAAGAATCAATTTTATTACTGCAGCTAAAGTGATTTTCTGGATGAATTTTTAAAGCAGAAAAGGAGGAAGAATCATGTTTTTCTTTTTTGAACACTTTCTTTTTGTCATCCACTGATCCGTTCATTCACAACCAACCAGTGGATCGTCCCATTAATCCCAGCACATACCAACCTACCCATCCAGTCCAGATTCCACACAGTAACCACACAGAGCCGTGGAGGGGAAATTTGATAACCAAGTCACAGAGATAGTGTGCGGGTTTTTTTGGGCTCGATAGTCCGTCACAAAGAGACGTGAGGAGTCCTGGTTGCACCAGGCACCGGGGCCCATAAGTCAGACCGAGACCCGCCGCCGAGACTAAACAGTTTAGACTGCTTTATGATCGCCAAAGCCACAAAGAAATATGAAAGAAGAGGAGTTATTACTCTCGGTACAGAGGGGGAAGGCGGCAGGGTCGGGGGTTGTGGGGGGTGGGGGCTTTGATCTGCCAGCAGTCTCTGAAGAGGACAGAAAGACACAGAGGGTCTGTTACAACTCTAATGGAAAAAGGAAAGAAAGGAAAGAGGACGGATACAAAGGGAAGATATAAAACGTAAACCAGCTGATAAATTATTTTGTATGTGTGTTTAAATTGAGGCTCATTAGAGGGGGTTCAATACTAGAGGGGGGGTCTCCTAATCCCACCCAGACGTTACAGTACACTTCAGCATTTCTGGGAGCCTCGTTGACTCATTCAGTTGGCTGAAAACCAGGAGGGGAAATATGGTTCTGATCACCAAGCATAAGTGTTGCTGAATGTGTGTCGGTGCATGTGTGTGAGTGGGGTGTGTCCTGTTTCTGTGTGTATATGCAAAAAGATGCAAAAATACAGTGCAGGATACTCGGATACTCCTGGCGTGTGTCAGCGGACGCCGTGCTGAAACACAGCTGGAGGCGGCTGATAGGAGTGATTCACTGAGTGGGAAGTTTACATTGCGAGTGGCTGTGGTGTATACAGACGGCTGATAAAGAGAGACCGAGCGGACAGTAGGAAGTAAGACAGATGGAACTGGATGGGAGCCTCCTGCATATTTCCGACCTGAGACAATTTACAAAAAATACTTCATTCATGACAACTTGTAAACGCAGGCTACATTTACAGCACAAGAGACTGAAGTTCGCAGAAGAGCAGAGACGGTCGATTGGTTGATCCACAAAAAACTGCTGACAATTTATACCAACAACTGATTATTCAGGTCATGTATGAAGCAAAACATTAATAATTATTATTATTGTAAATATAACCTATACCCTTGAATCAATGTTAACTTTGTCTGTATCAAAGTTCACATTCAAGGTAACAAATGCTCTGTTTCCTACCTGGTTTGCCTCAGAGTTGGAGTTGTTGTGGGATGTGGACATAGCTGAAGCGGTGAGGGGGTGCTGGCGAGCAGAGAAAGAGGATGGGGATGGTTGAATGAGGGGAGGAGTGTGACCGAAGGCGTTGAGACCCCTCTGCTGCGACAAGAGCTGCTGGTACGCCACAGGGTTGATGTGAGGAGGGAAGCTGAACGACGGGCTGAACGAGAGAAAAGTGTTTCTTGATCAAACTGACTGTAAATGCACGCATACACATTTGTTTTTTTATTCCTTGGTGTGTATGCATGCACACTGTCTCTACCTGATCCCTCCGACCGAAAGGTGCCCATAGGAGCTGCTGGCGGCCGAGCTGGAGCGGGAGTTGTTGATGTAGGCCACGAGTGAGTTGGGTGAGGTGCGGATCATGGTCTGCAGGTCGATGCTGGCATCTGACAGCGGGGAGATGGACAGCGCCCTCTTCCTGCTCAGTCGGGGTGTCAGCCGTGGGCTGGAGAAACGTGACACTGGACACAAAGAGACACAAAGAGACACAGCAGAGACACTGTTAGCCATGTTAGCATCGCTACTTCAAAGAATATATGAATGCTTAAGAACCTTTCAGACGCTTCTGTTTTGGCTCAAATTGAAGAACTAATATGTGAATTCCTCGTGTTTTTTTAACATCCGCCTGAAAAACTGGGCACCAAAACACAACTGAAGTTGTCTCATGACACTTTTCAAATAGAGCTGGTCTAGACCACACTCTATAATTTACATAAAACACAACAACTGAGCAAGCACTTGGCGACAGTGGCGAGGAAAAAAAACGTCCCTTTAACAGGCAGGAACCTCGAACAGAACCTGGCTCAATGGTGGGCGGCCATCTGCCGTTCCTGAATAGAAACCAGCACTTACCCTGGACCATGTCAGAAGAAACATTTAGCCCTGAGCATTCAAGTGGAGGTCACAGCCATGCTAAGCTACACCCTATCTCCTGCATCTCTCTCACACACGTACACACACAGCTCCCCCCTCTATTTAGCATTCACATCCTCCTATGCATAATGAATCGCCCCCCAATCATTCTCAGTAATTACCGTGATAGCAATCTCTTTCAGACCGCTGTACTTGGGCAAGTTAAATGGAGGCAATTTAAACAAATTGATCTCAGAATACCATTAAAAAAGAACAAGGCTGACTCACAAAGGTAGGGTTCACGGCCTCCCCCCAGACCTGGTTGGTTGTGGCACTATTTTCTTATTCTCATAGAAAAAAGAGCACAGGAAAAAGACCGAGCAGACTACTTTCCCATGAACTTGAAAAGAAGGCTATTTATTTTTCCATACGCACCGACAGTCCATCATTCATGTGTATTTATTTCTTTTAGATTTCCGAGGCCCCCGCCCCCCTGCACAGACGGAGACAGATCACTTGCTCGGTATCAACAGGTGCTGCTTCACATTGTGGGGGGACGGAGAGCAGCGCTGGCATGCCGGTCTTTGTGCACACTTGTAATTAGCTCTTAAAGCAGACATCACCAGAGGCGCGAGAGGCAGGAAACTCATAATGGGCCCATCACGACTCACCTACGCACACATTTGCTGCATGTCAACCCCACTGCTGTCAATGTGAAACCAATCCAAACGCCTCGAGCCAAACGAATCCAGGCACCGCCATAATCACCACACCAGACCTACAGCCATAAAACCCGGATCTTACTTACAAAACTATTATGTTTGGAGGTGGCGAGTCGTAAAGCAGAGGCATATGCACTTAGTTAAAAGGCCCCCCGGGAACTTCAGACGGCAGACAACAGTAGTTGGGGGCCTGAAAAAACTAGAAAAAAAGACTGTTGGAGATGGTGGAGGCCTGTATTAAAGAGTCTCGGTCTCCATGAATGAGCCTCGTTAATGCCAAAAAAATAAAAGTGTCATCTTCGCTTAAGAGAAGTAGAGAGGAGGTAAAGAGATGAGGGAAAAACACTGTAAAGAGGCAGACCATCCTCTACTCGCCATGAATTAGGAGTTAATTCTGGTAAAGTAAACGCATGCTGATACGAGGGTTTGCTGTTTTTCTTTTGCGAGGCGAGCTTGCAGCCTTGCCAGCAGATTTAGTGGGAGATAAGTGTATTAATATTCCCCTTTATAAAGCAGGAAACAGGCCTCAGAGCCTGGTGGCCTGGTAGCCTGGCGCCTGCCTCACCCTTCTAGGCACCGTGCCCAAAAAACACCGCCCTCCGCCTCCATCGTCAAACGACCCCCTGAATCTATATATTAACCTCAGCTCAGAAGAATCCTGAACGCCTCCAGGAACGAAGCTTTCATGTCTGTAATGTTCGGTCTCTTGCAGCCGAAGGTGCAGACAAGCTAGTTTTGTTCAGCTCGGTGTTGTTCCAAGTATGTCATTGGTGTAACATAATTTAACATGGAACAAATTTTACACAAACACACACACACAGACAAACACATACACACACACACACAACTCTCACCACTTGGTAAAGGAGTGTTTTATAGGTGGCGGTTGTAATTGAAAGGGTGAGCAGGTTCCGGCAGGGAGTGAGAAAACAGATGTTGCACAGGCCATGGCGGCGCGGCACTATGTGGTAATATGGCATGTGTGCGAGTGTGTATATACGTGGGTGTGTGTCTATGTGTGTGCCACTGCTCTGTGGGATGGCATCGTGGGCTGGTTGTAATTGTGGGATCTGGAATTATATAGAGAGTCATAATTACAGGCGCTATGCTGCACATCGATATAGTCAAGAAGAAAATGTATTAAAAAGGATGGAAGGGACGAGTGTGTGTGCATGTGTGTGTGTGTATGTGTGTGTGTGTGTGTGTGTGTGTGTGACTATTTTAAGCTTTTGCCTGTGCTGTTTTAGCTAAAATGGCTTTGTGGAAAATGAAAACACTTTAATTGGAGGGTTGTGCTAATCCCCTCCAGCAGCTAGCTCTCAGTGTCCTCCTGGTCCAGAGCACTTGGAAGGTCACTTCAAGGCTCCAAAAAGGTTTGATACGTAGCCTTTTATTCCACAAAAGCGATTCTGAAATATGAACACACCAAACCAAACCAACACCAAACTGTGAAAATTAAAGAAAGAATCATCGTCATCTAAATTAATCGGCATTTTTAGAAGAGAGACAAGAGAAAATCTGAGGGTTTCAGATTTGTGTTCATTGCCTATTTATAAGCAACAGCACGTGCAGGTTTCACTTCTCTGAAAATTCATTGGCCTTTTCTTGAGCTCATGGATACAGTGGAGCGAAAAGAGACAAAAATTACACCAACAACTGAATGATGAGCGGAAATAACAAGAGCTGGAACATGCAGAGAAAAACTCGGACCTCATTGCTGGAATTTCTGCAGACGAGTGCAAACACGGTTTGTGTGCAAACAAGGATGAAAGCCACAACACAGAACAAACCCTTAGCAGGACACACTATTAGTGAATGTTTAGTCACTAATTGCTAATGATCACTGCTAATGTATGAAGCCAGATCACAGCGTTTTCAAGTGATCTTCAGTTTCAGCAAAAGAAGAAAAAAGGGTGAAGTTAGCAGCGACTCTGTAAAGCCTCACACGTGTTCACTGACTTTGGTATAAATCTGGCTTTTATGTTTGTGCTCAGCAAAACTCCTCCGTCCCGAGCAGTTGGCCTCAGCGGATTATCTTTGGCCTGTCAGCTTTGACCTTGTCTGGGGTGAAGCAGGCCCCCACCTGATGAACGAGAGCTGCTTTACACTGAGCAGCCCCACCACCGCCACCACCACCACCACACCGCAGCTCGAGTCCGTGCCAGCAGGGCCCCAAGCCTCCACATCTTCAGCCAGCCGAGCCAGCCGCCCCCCGGCCAGCCTGAGGGGGGGGGAAATGTTTATTTTCCCTGCTAAATCTCACTAATACTAACACTGTGAACTTTATTAGCGAGGGGGCTTGAACCGAATCCTCTATGAGCCCCCAGTGTCCAGCCCAAAGCCATCGTTGTGTTTGCCAGTGTGTGTTTATGCACACACTTCCACCCATGTGCTCAAGAACCAACATATAGTTAAGTGTTTGTGTATGCAGTCTGAGGGGAACAGGCCCCCCCCTGCTGTCCCTCAGCCCCTCACTCCCCACCACCACATCAGTGCTCAAATCCATCTCCTGCAATCCTGCTGCATCAACACTAACATCTTTTTCTTCAGACGTTTACTTGGCTGCTGCTGTTGTCGTGGGAGCTTCAGCATTTTTCCCCCGGAGTTGTTCTGATATTTCTCTGCCCACCCACCCCCAATACACCCAATACACCCGCTCACTCATATGCAAACAGTCCTCTGAATGCCCACCAATGTGAAATACAATAATGTGACTTTATTAATACTTACAGTCGTGGTTGTGTACCAATGCTAAAGCTAAACACGCACTAATAAATGTCTTTTCACTAATGTTTGAATTAATGAAGTGCAGACAGCGTGCAAACACGGACTTACACAACTTCTACAATGTTTATTCGGGCACAGAAGTGGGGGTGCAAGAGGCTTAAGACGTTACTGGTGATGTCAAGTTAACTGTATTTTTCAAATCACCAGTATTCATTATGTAAATCAGGAAAGAAAGCATGATTGGTTTGGCTTCGGGTCTCTTGACCAGATCACTGAAAGGATTTTTGACTCTAATCTGGAACAGAAATAATTTAAAGAAACGAAAATATAGAATTGGCAGTCATTCTCTGTCAGTAACACTTTGTGTCTGGAGAATTTTTTTTTAAAATCAGCACGTTTGATGCC
Source organism: Acanthurus lineatus (assembly GCA_029814665.1). Taxonomy (NCBI): domain Eukaryota; kingdom Metazoa; phylum Chordata; class Actinopteri; order Acanthuriformes; family Acanthuridae; genus Acanthurus; species Acanthurus lineatus. The sequence goes on along the minus strand of JAPZDV010000005.1, from coordinate 22,094,758 downwards.
ACAATTTTCTGAAAATCTGAAGGAAATCAAAATGTTTTGCAGATATAATTTAGTCCAACTTTCCGACCTGCCATTGGACAACTATTCAAGTCTGCACTAACCTCTTCTCACATCATTTGCATGTTATTGTTTCAGAATCAAGTGATTTGTTTGAAGAAATACAAACTTTTTCTATAAGAAACAAATGAAATGACCCTAAACGCCTGGCCAGTTTTAAAAATGAAGAAGGAAATACTTCTTTAAAAAAATGTTGACAACAGTGTATGTCTAACAGTTTCTCTTGGGGCAAAATTTATTTTTGTTGTTTTAGCTCAGTCTGTCCCTGTTCATCTCCATGTCACTCTCTTCAGATAAGGACGGTGATTAATGTGCAAAAACACACTGTAGACACCGACATTGACATACAGAAGCAGATAAGCGTTTCAGCACGTCATTTATTCATCGGTCCTGTCAATCATACTGTCATTTAGCAATTCTGCAGGAGGAAAACCCAACAAGCAGCTTCTGGATCTTTGCACAGTAAAAGAAGAGCAGTTCAATGTGTTTAGACTGTGGACCTCGAAAGTCACAACATCAGGGTATCATTTTAAAATGTTGTCTTTCTTATATTCAGGAGAGAAATTTCAGTGTGTAAATTTGCCCGTCAGAAAATGCTAATATTCACAAGTGGAACAGCAAAACCTGAAAGCTCATCAAAAAACCTTTACTGACGCACAAATCCACATCTTTTCCAACAGCACACACCTTCATAGCAGCAGTGTTTCATGCTTCACCCCTTAGCTTTACAAAAAAAAAAAAAAAATGAGGTATAAGATGGAGGCGGGTGAGAAGACATACTGTGGGTTCACTGAGGGCTCCCAGTTTTTGCGGTGGGTCTGCTGAATATTAGTGCATAAATTGATTTTTAATATGGGATTTATCTGCACTGCCTTCCAAAACCAACGGCAAGGGATGAAGCACATATTTGCCACCTCTGCCACTCCTCCTCCTCCTCCCACGCTCTGCAGTAAATAAGGCCTTTGATTCAGGCCGAGGCTGCCCGCGACTGACCATTAGCTGGCCGCCTCGGTCAATATGGCTCTGTGTCTGAAGGCCGCAATCTAAGAGCCTCCAGACTGGCATAGTGGCCCGAGCCTGACCACATCACTCTCTGCATGGTAGAACACTAAATAAAAGCTGCTGGAATGGAGGCAGCAAGTGTGGATGCTGCGTTGGAGCAGGCGGGTGGGGGATGAGGGAGCTGGGTGGGGGTAGGGGTGGGGGGTTGTGGCTATTTGAGCAAACAGCCTCAGCAAACAAGTGCGGGCAATGCAGCACAGCGGCGGTCACTGAGGTGGCTGGAGGTAGAGAAGAAAAGGGGGGAGAAGGAGGGAGGAAAAAAGAGGTGGTCTGCAGTTTTTTTTTTTTTTGCAAGGCCTCTAACCCTCCTCACCCTTCCCCTTTCAGGCAGCACCACTCTGTTTAGATAAGTGATTGAGGTCATTTAAAAGATTAATTGCTAAGTAATCTTGTATCTGATTCTGTTTTTTTTCCTTCGTTCTGTTCCTACCTGTGCGTGAAGATGCCTGCATTAGTGTCATGCAGTGACATGGACGTAAAGGCAGCAAAGCAGGTTTTTTTTTTCTGGGTGGGTGGCTGGACGGGATGAAAGAAAGAGCGAGGACTCCCCCGGAGCAGAGCGGGCCAAGTTGGGGGGGGGTGTTTGATTATCAGGCATCGAAAAGGCTGACTTTCACGGACGGTTTTCCACTCTGTGCGCTTTCTATTCCCCATTCATAAGGGCTGAAGGTTTCTTGGATGCGTTTCACAGCTGAAATCAGACGTCTGTTCTGGTGCCTGACCGTCATCTTGATAGAGGGCCGAGGTCCTAACTGGCATGAAAGAACAGGCTGGTCTCTGTGAGTTTGTGTGCAAACACGTGTACCAGTTTGTGAGCATTTGCCTGCCTATTTGCCTGGCTGTTATGTTTTTTTTTGTGTGCCGCTGTGTATGCATGTGTGAGTCAGTGTAAGGCTGCCTCATCTCTGCCATTAAGCAGTCAGTCCTGCAGCCAATGAGGTTAATCCCTGCCTTAACTGCCTGACACAGAGGAAAGGCACACACGGAGGTTTTCAAGGTAACACAACCGATGCCCCACATGGACAAATGAACTCAATGCCGCCATTTTACGGTAACCATGCATTTGTTTTGTAGGATGTTACTCATAATAACAGTACAAACACATCTGAAACACCATCAGAGCGAGAGACTCTAAGGTAACATGTGTTTTTACGAGCTCCTGGCCTTAGGGCTTTTAGCGTTAAAGCAGCCTCAACCCTCAACTAGCCGCGGCCCGCATGCTACGTATAAGTTAAAAAACTCCACCGGCTTTGATGTGGTGAACTCTTCCATGAAAAAGCCTCAACAGGAAGAATAAGGGGATGGTATCAACATGCCTGGTGTTGAGAACAAAGGGCGAGATAGCTGTAAAGTTAGGTTATTACTCCTGAACGAGGGATGAAAGACATGCATGTGCTTTAGTATGACTGGGATACGGGTCTGATCATATTTTATGTCATGAAAATATCGCACTGACATGTGTTGGTAGTTCAGTATTTTCTTTCCATCACAGGTTCTCATTCGAAACTGGTTCCAGGTTTATAAAATACCCACATTTGCAAACCTCTTGATAGCAAATCTCTTGAATCTTGTGTCTCTCCTCTTGCCTGTTCTACTTAAATGTTTTGCACTGATGTGGTTGAGGATGATCATATCGGCTGTAACATTAATGCCATAAGCAACTTGTTAAAGGGCTGTAATAAAACTTGACTTAGGTGTGGTTTAGCCAAAACTATCCGAAGGTTGTTAACTGGAAAACAAAATGCTTACAAACGCTTTGGTTTCTGCAGTTTAAAAAGTGTTTAGTTTTGCTGATTGCTTCAAGCCAATGATGAACTAACTAAAGAGGAAAGCCTAAGTGAATTTGACCAGATCTGAAAGGATTCAGACTAGATAAGTAACATTTAATACAATATTAAGATTTGAAAACTTTGAAATCCAGCCCTACAGTCTTGTATTCTGATGAGCTCTAGATGCATATAGTTATAACTGCACTTGTTTTTGGATAATAAAGCATCTTAAATTTTATTCCTGTACGTTAAAAAAGAAAATAGAGAGAGATGTCTCATGCTCACCATCCACAGGGCTGATGTAATCTGGCAGATGAGCTGCAGCAGCTGCAGCCGCCGCGGCCGCCGCTGCTCCGCTCTGCATCAGCAGGTCGCCGTAGGGGCTTCGCTGGCTGGCACTGGCCATCAGGTGGTAGTACTCTGTGGGGTTGGCCCCCGGTGGTGGAGGGGGGAGACTGAACAAGGCACGGTCCTTCAGGTGTTCGTGGGTCACTGCAGCAGAAAGAGGAGGAACACAGTGGAGATACAGGAGAAGTTTTTTTAACCACTCAAAACGACAGCAACCAAAAAAAATAAGCATCATTCTTTACAAGAGGAGGAAAGTTCTGTCAACATTGTCATGATTCCTGCCGCTGCTTCAGTGTAGAGGTCGCGAACTGATGCGGAAAACAACATGACAGTCCGAGGGGCTGAGCAAGGTACATTTTGATTTCATTTTCTCTGCATTGTAGTGTTATATCCAGTTAAGCTAATTGATAAATCCCCTGACATAATGAAAAAACACAGAGACGAGAACAGAAAGGTTGCAGGAAGGACTCAACAAAGGAGACGAGTGCCCTGCTTTACAGATTTGAAGATTTGTGCTTGCGTGCATGCCCCGGGGCATGAGGCTTTTGATAAAAGATGTCTGATGTCTTTGAGGCTTGCTGGGTTATGGGAAAATATCTCTAGGGAGTAGAGGAAGCAGAGGGGGAGAGGGAGCAGGGCAGAGGGGGGATACAGAGGGGAGGAATACCACATTCCAGCACTTCTTAGGTGTTGTGTGTGCATTAAGTTTGACAGGCTGAAGTCATACACAGAGTGCAGGTGCAAGCACACATACAAACACACACACACACACACACACACACACACTGAGAAGCAAAGGAAGCCCTAAACCCTGAGTGTGCAAAGGTAATGTTGACGTAAAATGTGTTAACACCTGCACCCAGTAAAGCCACATTTAAAAGTGTCAGGAACTATAAGAGTGAGCGATGGATTGGTCTCCCTCTTTCCTGCATCGAACTGGGCCTGTGTCCCCCTTTCCTCCATTTCCTGCTCCCTCTCCCCCTCCCCCCCTCCCCCCACAGAGGGCTGGGGGTGAGTAGAATGGACAGGGGTGTGGGCTGATGGTGGATTAATATGCATACTGGTGGAAAAAAAAGGGGGTGGGGGGGTGGAGTGGGGGTTGGGATCACTGGGCGGGGGCCAAGTGGGATACTGGGGAAGCAAAACCACGGGGGGGGGGGGGGGGGGGGGGGGGGGGGGGGGGGGGGGGGGGGGGGGGGGGGGTGGGCACCCCTGGGCGGGGCCAAAGTGGGATACTGGGGAAGCAAAACCACGACCCCCCCCCCACCCCACCCACCCTCTGCACACTCAGACACATACACATTAGCCCACAAGTAGAACAAAAAAATGTGGAGCCATCAGAAGCGATTAGGCCATAGCTGCAGTAACAGTCCACAGGCAGTTTGTTTGTGCTCCAGCAGCGAGGAACCAGGCTTATTCCTTTGGTTTCTCCATGGCTGCCAGATCACGTTACCACCTCCGCCAGAGCTGCATTTTGTGTCAGAGCGTTAGTGCATGTGTGTGACCTCAAATATGAGCACAGAAGGACAAGAGAGAGAGAGAGAGCAACTATCAACTTCCACTGTTCCCAGTTAAACCAGACAAAAAAGGTTCGCTGGTGAAAAAACACAACGCCTAGTTTTCAGAAAGCAGAAAAACAATGTGAGGCTCCGTCTGTATTCACTTCCTCACTCATTCATGCACTATTCCATATGTTTAAAAAATTCAACAGTTATCTCCATAGGAAAATCAATCAGTTTTGATTTATGAAAAATATGGTTTTCCAATGTCATTTTCAATGAAATACAGTGCTTACATTGTTAGTTTGCTGGAAGAAAGTAGTGCTCATATTGTGACACTACCCTACGTTTTTCTTTTTTTTACTATTTTAAGGCACTATAAAGTGCAAAAATTTACAAAGAAAGGGAATGTGGTTAAGTATTTGGTCAGAAACCTAACAGAGTAAGCTAAAAATTTGACCCCACGCTGCTTAGTAAAATTAAAGGCTCACCAAACTCACTCAGGGGATCATTAAGTCATTGATGCATCCTCTTAGTTTTTGATATTTGGACTGAATCTGGACTGTAGTGTTTGACTGACTGAAGTTGCCACAGAACAACAATGCTACCATGGCTAAAACTGGATGGTACCACTCCATCTCAAGTGCTTCAGATATGAATCGAGTACTACACAAGTAATTCAACACATTCTTTCCCTTTACAACAACCTGCTTCTCTGATGACAGAAACACTGTAGTTTAAGTTTTGCAAACTACCTGCCAGCAATTTGGATTGAATTAAATAAATTTAACTCTAATGGCATCAAACAAAGGATCATAGTAATTTATGTAGTACACATGAAGCAGTTAGAGTTTTACAAACACCCTTCAACACATGCGTGGCACCCAGGTATCCCTATCAGAGGTTTACATATGCTTCACTGAGCTCTATGGTCCCACAGACTTTATTTATGTTCTGCCAAGCTGCAGAGTGCCCTCCATTTGGTGCCATAGTTCCCTGCCACTTTATCAGTGACAACATCTCTTCCGCATTACTTCTCCTGAAAGATGGAGAGGGGGGGGTAAGATTTCTTGCCAGCAGCGCGTGCTCGGTGATTTATTGGTCCTGGGTGCAGAACTGTGGCTCCTTGCTTCTCCAACCTGTTGTCTGAACACGGGTAGTGAGAACAGGTCTGTCATCGTACGAGCGTTTGGCTCAGGGGCACCGTATGTCTGAGTCCGTGCTAATTTCCATGGTTTTTCCAGCCCACACATTTATACAAATGAGCAAGAGAGTTGCATGTTACCGCAAAGCATGTGCCTGCTACACCCGCAAATCACCAGCATGCACACACATGCAAGGCAACTGAACATGGCTGATGAAAGGAGTGCTTCAGTACCTTGTTTTGGGAAATGTATAAGGCGCAAGACTAATTATCACCATTGGTTGAATAACCAACAGTGTAACCCATGTAAGCGGTGAGCTGCAGCCAAGCAGACACACATGGTTTGCAGCGAGCAGGATACATAAATTCTAAACCCACTCAACTCTAATCTCACCTACTTAATGCTAACTGGTCGAGGCGGCTGCAGAATGGCCGCCATTGAAAAAAATTTGCCATCTCACTTGCAGTTTATTCCCCATATTGTGCACATTGCATGCATCAAAAGAAAACTTAAGTCTTAGTGTTTCCATCTCAAACATGCACGATGGTGACTGAATCCTAACAGGTAAGGGGGTGTTTATGGAGGCACAGGTGTGTCCGGACATTTGACGATATCCACACATTGACAATGACAATATGTAAAGTTTCTCACTTTTCGTTACAGCACTCGCCAAAGGTAAGTACTGTGAGTGCACTTGCATAAGCGTGTGTATATAGTAATTTTTCCCTCTGCTTTGGGAGGCGAAATAGATATTTAATACTTCAGCCAAATACCAATGTCACCAGATGACAGATTAGCTTTGACTTTTTCTACTTTTGACTGATGTTGAGGCTCAGAAACAGTTTCTGCCGCAGCTGTGTGATTCATACCAGAGTGAGAAGTCGAGACTTAAATACAGTCAAAAAAGTTGCAGGGTCTGTTAAGTTTGTCACAGGTAAAGTGAAAGATGAAGTGTGCAACACTCTTTTTTAGCTTTTGAGAACAGCAGCTGCGTTGTGGAGTCAAATTTTTTTAGATGAAATGATTTTTCCAGATTCACATAGTGCAGCCAAGGAGGAGAGATGCACTTTACCACTGAGGGAAATCAATTTGACTTGATTTAGTGTAATAGAGAGTAAATACAAAACCACTAAAATACATGGATCAAAAGGACAGAAAACAGTGAACTCAAAAAGAATTCAATCAAATCACAATAAAATCACATTTTAATCTCTTAACTGGCATCAAACAAGATTGTTTTCAAATGGAAACCAGCACACAAGGTCGTAGTTTTCAGTTATCTTCTTATAAAGCTACAGCAGAACAAAGGCATTTTCTAGTATTTGTTTTTAATTTTTGTTTCCTGTATCTGTCTCTAAAATGAATGTATTCAATAATAAATACTCTACATTCTTTTTAGAGCATCCTGGTGCACAAAAACACAATATGATCCACTTTGGTCCACTACTTGTTCACTGACACATTTGGGTCCTCGTCCTCAGTTTGGTCTACATCTGAAAAATCACAGCTTTTTTTTCCTGCAGTGTTGAATAACAGCCAGAATGATTGAATGTGTGTGTGTGTGTGTGTGTGTGTATGTGTGTGTGTGCCAGAACTGGTCCAGATATGGAAATATCATCAGACAGTCACGTTGTATGTGGGCTGTACTAATGGGCACATATTGAGCAAGAAGAAACACAAATACGTGGCTCAAGTGTTTGCCAGAACAGTTTTTGCTCTCTGTTATTACTTCTTGTGTGTTATCAGCAACATCAACTATGCGGACTGACATCAGAGTCGATATCTTACGCCAGTGTGTGAGGTAAATCTTACCCTCAGCAGGGCTCAGTCCTCGGGCTGCTGAGATCATGGAGAGCGTGGGGCTGCCGTGGACCGAGCGTAGGTAGTGCTCCATGTGGGGGCTGACGTAGGGATGTGGAGGGCTGAAGGGTGATTCACCCGACCCCGGCGCTGCATGAGGTGACAGACGGATCAGGGATATGTCTGAGATGACTGGACTCCCCGTCAGTCCTGGAGGTCTGTGAGGACGGAGCAAAAAATGGATTAATTTTAAACAAATGATCCAGAGAGGACGGTTGGAGACAGAAAATAAGGGAAGAAGAAGTCTATGAAGGAGGAGGAGATGGAGGATGAAGGTCATAAACAAACAGAATATAAAAAACAGACAGTGGAAGATGGAGGGAGTGGAGACAGGCTGAGTTAATTTGATTACTTGCATTGTGTTCGCTTATCATCCAGAGTGATCTTCATTGGTATGTTCATAGACAAGCCTTAACGTCTGTTATTTCACAAAAGTGTCTGCAGTCTCAAATCCACTTACACTCTTTCCCCTCCCGAATCCCACAGCTAATACATAATAATCCCCTTTTGTTCACCTTCTTCTATTAAGCCCCGGAGCTACAGACAAGTCGAGACCAAGGGCCTTCGAATGCCTGGCTACCAAGAAGAGTATTCTCTGTCTGTTTGGGTGGGCAAAACTACAGGGTCTTCTCATTCAGGTATTATGAGGTGTATGATAAGAGACCACAACCGGATGCTCAAAGCCACAAGTAGCTGCCTATAGTCATCTTTGGCAAGAAAAGGCGAAGTCTCGTCTGAAGTTCTCTAACAGCCGGCTGGACACATCAGAGTGTTCAGTATATTTGTCATCTCTGGCAGATAACCGGCGGCTCTTCTTGCAGAAACACAGACGAGTGGGTGTTGTAATTATCAGAAGGCCTGAGGGGCTGAACTCCAGATAAAAATGTCTACCGGCCGCTGGCAGTGGCACAACCCTTTGAAAGGGCACTGGTGCTCATGTCGACCCAGTGTGCTTCGGCTCTGATAAGCAGTCTGTTGCTCCCTCAGTGTGCGGTAAGAACACCTGGGAGAAATTCAGCCGTCAGAAAGACACTTAAGAGGAGGAGGAACGATGACTAATAGAGAAAGAAATGAATGACAGAGTGAAGTCATATTACTGTCCAAACAGTAGCTGATTTAATGTCAACTGACACGGTTATAGAGATTAAAACGTAAGAGCATTTCTAGTTGAAACTGTGCTCTGTTTGACTAAACAGGTAGGTCACAGATCTGCACCTGGTTTACAGGTGAACCTGATTTAAGAGCGAGAAAATCAACCCAGAGTATGAAACATTTACAAGAAATGTCTACGAGAGATAAGCTGTAAGTGTTTGCTGACTGCAAATGATATTTTCAGAATTACTTAAAACAAACACATGAACAAGAGAATGATGTGTTCCCATAAAGCCAAGTACACATCAGGAAACCTGAGCTCCATAAGCCCTCGTCATCATGAAACTCTGACTATGTGGCAACAAGACATAAAACAAGTATTTTATTTGCTAATAAGTCAGTGTATTTTAAGAAAACCGGAGGAGAGGTTTGTATAAACCAGTGGAGGTAAACGTGTCCTCCCTTCAGCAGATATGACCAGACGAGTGACTCACCGTCATCCTGCTGTCAATGATGGTAAAAGAGAAGCTTTACACAACAAGCCTGACTAACAAATGATTTAAGTGTCAGGAATTGTGGCCTCAAATCCGAATGGAATTCAGGTTTGATGTAACTTCACTGACCGTTTAACATTTTTATTAGGAACATTTGATTCTTTGGTAAATTTGCGCCCATATTTGGCATCATTAAATATCAAGAGACACTTAGCTTAGCTTTGTCCAAATCTGTCATGGATTATAAACTACTCGCTTCACCTAAATCTGGGAGCAATTTTTTTTTTTTTTGCAGAAAATATGACCACAGTGTGACACTCACATACACCACAACTATGCAATAAAAATAACAGAACAGCTGTCTTTATGAGAGCCTGAGATCAAAGCTAACACTTTAGCAGCTCGATGGCTGCTGCGACCACACGAGTGTTTATATGTGCGGTTTAGATTCTCGGCAGCGTGTTGGGTGCACAACATGTTTGTGTTTACGTGTGAAATAAGGCCATCGGGGATAGTTAATCTGAAAGTTTTTCCAGGGTCACACTAGCTGGTCACATGGAGAGAAATGTGGAGATCAGTCTGTGACGTTCAGAGGGATGGAGACACGTCCGAAGTTTTATATCTGTCTGTGGACTGACTGAAAACTGAGAAAAACTCTTGTTACTTTTAAAATAAAAGCTTTCAGGTAAGTGAGTAGTAAAGAATATGTAAAATATGATATGTTTACATGTTGATACACCTAATAGAAATGTGTCAAATCATTTGATTCTGATCAAATAAGTGTGATTGGTCCAGGTTTTGTAGTTACTGGCTGCGACTATGAGAGGTGGGCCTGAGCCTCAGCAAGAACGCTTGGCAGACCCCCCCTCACCACCACCAACCAGCCCCTCACTCCTCCTTTCAGAGTTTCCCTGCTCAGGCTCTCATTCACCGCCTCTGTGTGGACGCCAACCTGCTCCGAGCCCGGCCCTGCCCATCTCGGGCTGAGCCAACCAACCCAGAGCCTCGGCCGTCGCTCCATTTCCAGTAAGCGCCTGCAGACTGCTGCCCTTGTCTGAAAGCCAACTTTCTGCCGTCAGGCCCACTCTTCCCCTACAAACGACCATAAAGAGCCCTCTGTTCTGGGCAGGAGGGGAGAAGTGAGAAGAAACAGACGCTCCATACACAAAAACACGCTTCGCTCGGTCCGCCTCTAAGCGGCATACAGAGAGCTTGGCAGTGCCTCCTCGGATTAGTGCTCGGGCGCTTCACCGAGGGATACCTGGGTAAGCTGGCACTGCTGCTGGTTTCCCTCTCCTATCAGACAGAGCAACTCAAAGCTCCTCAAAGTAATCGCACACTGGGATTCCCGGTGATTAGCTAAAGCCCACAGCTACAAAGCAGCATAGTCCAGTACGTTTCTTAAATGGCCAGAATATTAGAAACACCTGTCTGCTGTAATGCAGAAGTCTGTTAAGTATTTTTTATCGTCCAACATGGAATGATGCCGATATAATAATCAGCCATTTTTACACAGATTGTACAATACCGCTGTAATGAAGACCCTCGTCTATATTGCCTTTGTGTTTTTATTTTAACACTGAACCAACCAGTGCTGGTAAAACGCCGCCCTAGTGGTAGATTTCTGCTGATGCTGGCATTCTAGAGGGGTTAGCTCCCAACGTCAAAGTCTGTTTGGCAACCGTCAATTTTTTCCTGTCTTCTCTGAATTAGCTGCTAATTCTGTCCTGTTCATTAATTTTCAACAGAATTCTTTCAAATTTGTCTCTTACATTCATCTTATTGTCAACAAATCCCACTAAAAGACCCAGATTTCTCTCAGTCCACTGGTTTCTATTAAAGCTGTAAAATTTAAAACACTGGCCACAAACATATAACTTCTTTTTCAAATGTCTCTGTAATATCCCCCAAAAAACTGTGCACTTTAGTTATAAGGAAATTTACTTACTTGGACAGGAGTAAATAGTATCTTTGGGGACTATTTTCACCTGCAGATTAATGCACATGGTGCTTTGGGGAGTATTTCTGGCAGCAGCATGCGATTGTAAATTTTCATGAAAATAAACTGCACGGTCCAGTGTGTGTTCAAAGAAATGGAGGAAAATGTTGGAAAACCGTGTAATTTTTGGACAAGATTTGAGCCCTATGGCTCAGCTGAATCAGGCCTGGGTTTAGTGGGCAATAAAATACCTGTTATCATCGTCCTACTGTATTTGTTGACAATAAGAAAAACTTTGGACAACACCAGTCTTTCAAGCAAATTAAAATAATATACTCGAAATTTATCTAATTATGTTTGTTGATAAGACAGAATGAGCCACCATATTGTGTTATGAACACAAGTTTAATGAAACATTCAAGTGTAAACTTGCTTTGAAAATAAATAAAAATTCCCGTTGTAATCAACATGGCCTCTCTCCATGCTCCATCTACCAAAACCATTTTGCAACATGTCATCTTAAAGCTTCATTCATCAACAAACCAGCGTGTCGACACACATCACTCCGGCTCAGGTAAATCACTCAAACGACCGTGAGTGTATCAGGCCCTCATTATAAGGTGAAATTTACTGCTGTTGCCTGTCAGGAGGCTGCAAATAATAGTCCTGTTTGGCAGGTACCATTACTGAAGCCTTGTCGATCCTCCCTTTTTCTGACAAGATGTTACTTGAAGTCTGTGTGTTTTCCAGAGGCCTCAGTCAGAGGTTGAATGGGAAGCTCTCGGAGGGCCTCAGAGTCCCGCGGGAGCTTTGTCTCTTAATCAGCGGCTGCCATTTAAAGAAGCCTCCATCATACCTGAACACTATGGGTGGCTAAACTGTCGAAACCTGACCAAGGAACGGCAACAGTGCTCACATGTGGCTGCAAATCAGAATTGTTAATCACCGCAAAAACAAAAATTGTCCATGTAGGTTCGATACTTGAGGACACACAGGGAAAGAGGGATGGGAAAACAATGCTAGACACTAGATGACATGCTTTCAACGAGGTAATTGCTATTTGTCACAGTGTTCTGTACTGTGTGATTACATGCTTTCTGTTGTTCCATTGTTAAAACTATGCTGTGAGAAAAAAAAAGCGATTTGGACATGGTACAGCTTGTTGAGCATATGAGTAACCCTGTGAGTAAGTGCATACCACAGTTCATGTACATTAGACTGCTGGTGGGGGCAGATAGCAGCACAATTAGTAATCAGTCAAAAAATGTGCTAATATAACATCATCTTTTCAAGTAATTTTTTACATTTTAGTCAACATAGTACTGATGCAACTTAAAAACCAAATGGTAAAGATGAAGTTCTGGTTTTGGTTGATTAAAACTAGTTACGCGATAAGAACTTGAATTTGACAAATGTCACAAATTTTACTTAAGATTCGATTTGGAAAAACTTAGTTTGTGACTTCACTTGGACATTCTGACTTGAATATACTATAAAAGTGTGCAAGTCAGTTCATTTCCCATAATTTTACTGAATCAACTTACATAAACTACCTATTTTTTCCCAGAAAGTCGACACCTAATTCCTCAGATCCACCTGACCTGAACAAATCCAGCAGCTTTTAACATAAAACAGAACAATGAATGACTTAGATTTCTGTACTGAGTTCCAGTTTTAAAAAATGATACCAAAGATGATTTTCTTGCTTACAAAACTCAGACTCTGTTCCTCTAAAATGGCCTTACATTTGGTTAAGAGACTATTTTACTTGTTACAGCCTCAAAACTCAAAGTTTGGGATTTAGTACTTCACTAGGGACTTACTAGTCTTGCCAAACAATGACTTGATCGCACTTTTGTGGTTTATGGACAATAACAAGCTCAGAATGCTTCAAACATCTTGTCTGTTGGATCCTGAAACAGGGTCTGAAGTTTCCTGCCCTCACATCTTTCCCACGTTTCCCTAGTTTCTGAAAATAATCCATCATTCAGGCCAATTTAGAGAGTAGGTGAGGTTTGAACTGCTCTCTCAAGGTTTCTTTTATAATTATTTCCGAAATTAATTTCCATAAACACCAAGTGTAACACAATGAATGACTTTGTGGAGAAATGGTCCAAAAGTGTGTCACCGTCATTTTTTTTAAAGTGTTCATGTCTCCCCTCTTTCTACCTTTACTCAGCCTTTGAGTTTGAATATTCCAAAAACATATAAACACTTCTGAGTTTTGAGAGAGTTAAGCAGCTTTTCATAGAGCTAGATTATTTCAAATGCATTTTAAAGATGAAGTAATTTTGGCATACATATATTTATTTAATACATTTTTACAACAGTGTGATTTTACAAAGTGTTAATGAGTATTTCTACAAGCAATGACTTTGGAAATGATCCATCTTCACTGCAACAAGACGCTGCCAATGTATTCTGTTTTCAAGGTGAGGTGTTGAAGCCACACTCCAACTTCAAGTTCCCTTTCTGTCGGTCTGCCCGCCTCCCTGCCCTCACTGGCTGACCAACAAGTCAGAATTTGCCTCTCTGGCATTTTCCCTACTGGCTCAGGGTGGGATGAATTATGATGTGACACACTCCCTTCTGTACTTCTGGGCAGCCAAGGCGATCAAGATAAATCACTATGCTGCCCCACAGGGGACCCGCTAAGATCCTGCCTTGGTTGTTTTTGGGGCCCTGATCAGGATGCTGAGGATTTGGACACAACTTGATACTGTACTCCCAGAGAAGCTGGGACTGTGTACAAAGGAGGGGCTCAGCAGAACTATGTCAGACGATGGGATAATATACTTAAATGAGATGGGATTATACAGACGGTAATTACCCATTATTTGGCTTTGCTGCTGTCACATACCGTTTAGTCTTTTTTTGAGGGAGAGAAAATCACTCTGAGACCGTGCAAAAAACTGCGAACATTTCAGGCTACTGATTTGCAACTTCGCAGTCTTTTGATTGATAGCTCCCTCGTCTCTTCAGCAGCAAATTCCAGGCTGTAACTCAGGGGATCGTCAAAATTCAAGCCTTAGCAGTGACGATGAGACGGGAGTGGAGCCAAAGAGCAATAACATAAAATAACAACATGTCTGTCAAAACCGCAGACAACAAACAGCAAATCTACACTACTACATTCAAAATACGTCTCCCCTCCCCACACTATCTCCCACCCTCCATTAATGTCCAAACCCTCCCCCTCTCAACGTTAACCAAACCGAAACAATGAAGGGAAAAAACCAACATCAACCAAAATGGCAGATCTGTAAACTGTATTTAATCGACACATTCCGTGCTGTGGGGCTGCAGGCCTTGAACAGGCTGATTGCCTGGCGAGTTGGACCACATCTGTTTGTGTACAGGGGTGGTGTAGGCCACAGCTCTGCCACACAAAAACCTTGGGCATAATTCAACTTTTCAGTGCTGCAATTTGCCCCCTGACTGCTTCCCAAAAAGCATAAATACGGGTTTTGGAATGAGCGGGGGATCTGTTTTTCTCATCCATTGCGTTGTCGTTGAGGTTCTGGGAACGGAAGGCTGGATTTCGGATGCTAATTACCCGGTCAAACATGCTGGAACGGTGGCTGGCTTTTCTGGCTTGTGGGTTTGCACAGAAGATGCCCGACTCCACAATATGCAGGAAACAGCAAAAAAGTGCTGTCTCTAAGTCAAAGTTCTACTGTCATCCCACAAGAGGCTCTTCCTAATGTTTTCCAGAGGTGGTTCGGATAGGGCTTGTTTCTCTCTGGAATGCTAGGTTCGTGAAAGGAGGAAGACCACAACCGGAAGGTTGCTTCTTTTGATTCCTGGATAAAGCTTTCAGAATTGTGTCGAGTTGCTTTATTAGTATTGTAAACGGCAGGTTTTATCGAGGACAAATGATGCATGGGTTAAAGAGACTATCTCCGGTTCAGTTTTGAACCTTTTCATCTATCCTGAGTTTAACGATGATAAAGGAGCAAAATGCTAAACAAAGTCAAACTTTTTTTCATATGTCAGCTTAATTAAGCAGCATATATTCATATGAAAAATAGTAAAAAATATAACAAAGGCTGCTAAAAACTGTTGTTCTCATGTGGTATGTGCGTTTGCCTACCGAGTCACAGAATGCACCAGGTTTTCCTGCATTTTCAGACAGGGCAGATAATGAAGCGCTGAGGCCTGTGGGATCTGCATCATGACAGCTGTGACAGACTGACCTGCAGTCCTCATTATGTTATAAGCAAACAATGATGACAGGCACTTCGTATTATTTGCATGAAGCTTCGGACAGGAAGTACAACCCTGACAAAAAGCGACCAGCGTCTGACTAAGTGCTGCCACCGACAACCTGCTCGGTTTCACCGTAACGACACGCAGTAATTAGATGAATTTGGCGCACGCCGTGGAAAAGACAACTATATCAAGGTCTTGATGAATTAGTGGGAGCACTCTGTCAGAGTCACATCACATTAATCAAAACAAAGCGGGTGCACAGCCACACTCCCGCCTCCCCTCCTTCCCCTCGCTCTGCAGGTGATGAATAGCTCTGCCTTCGCTGTGTATCACCTGATCTTGCTGAATTTAAATGTAAAAGCACAGTTCTCACAAAACCTCTATTGATCAAACTCCTGGGTTCCCTTCCTGGATTCAAATATTGTAGATAAGCATAAGGAGGCCTGGAAATGCTAGAAAGGCCAGACTTTAATGGTAACATCACATAAATAAAGTTAGAAAATAAATGAGTTTTCCTTTGTAGGTCAGATTAAGAGACAAGTTTTTAAACCAAGCACACGACTGGATTCCCTACCTGTTTGTCCAAATCAATAAACTGTGAGGAAATTTTCTACAACAGATTTTTAGAAAAATTTGTCATTTGTTTCCACTGATAATTGAAACCTTTTTAGCCTGTTAGCTAGGCTAGCACACTGACATACGGTCTCTCCAAACTCTGCCAAATAGTAGTATCAATAGTATCAATATTAGGAATACTCCGATAGGAATGAACAGACTGTGTACTTCTTGTCTTACATTGTCATTGTTTCACGCTGGACTTTGTCTCAGCATTGCTGTTTGACCGGAGATGATGTTTCTTGGCAGAGCTGCTCATTTTTGTGTAAGGAGAGGAGATGCTAACAGTCTGTGGTTTTGTGCTAAAGTTGCTTGTCTCTCTTCATCCGTGTCTTCTCCTGCTCTCTGTATCTCTTCTGGCTTTGATGTATTTGAACTTGGCTTTTTCACTGATGCTCAGAAAAGAAAGGGCTGTTTTATTTTCATTTTTTTTTTACCAGCTCCAACAAATAAGCAAATTTTTAGCAAGAAAAAACAATGAAAAGACATCTGACCTTCATGAGTCACATTGAACTTTGTTTTTTCACACGATTTAACCTGGAAAAACAGGCTTCACTAAATTTTTATTGTCTGCCGAGTTTTTCTCTAACAACAAGCTTTGTTCCAACTAAAGACAGGTGAGTCTCTGCTTATGTCAAATTTACTAATTAATTTTTTTGTTAATTTGTGATTTTAAGGTACTGATGTTTCAAATTTTTAAACTTAACTGACTGCCATGAAACTTTTTGTTCAATCGCCCTGCAAAATATGTTTCTTCTAAACAGCAGCAAGTGTAGAGAAACATTAAATTCTACATTATTGAAGGTAAATGCACTTTTCTATAATTCTGATTGTAATCATTTCACTAAGAGATTTCCACTTACATGAGACGTGATCTCCTTTGATCAGGTGTTTTACATGCGCTGATGCATTTAACCGAAATATTAAATAATATAGATCACTCTGGGTTCTTAGCTATGATTAACATTACAGTTATCTAGTTCTGAATGATAGTTTGGTTGCACAGCAGCATTCGGTTTGACTGGCTGCTGTTTGTTTGAGAAGACAAACCGTAAATGTCCCTATGATTTTTTGTCAGAAGACCAGTGATGTCTGATGATACTTACCCATGCATGGTGTGGAGTGGGTGCGGTTCGTAATGGTATCTCCCCTCATGGTGTCTCATGTCGATGGGGATGGGTGTGTGAAAGGTGGGGAAGAGGTGGTGGGCACCTGCAAGTGCAAAGAAAGGAGAGACGGTCACAAATTAAATATAACAACATAAATAAATACTATTGCAGGTACAGTATGTGGGAGAAGGCTCTTTCTAAGCTAATGAAAACACAACAATTCTTAGTTTAAGGTGATTTTGCACTTCTTAAAACATAATTTTAAATATTATTATTCTGTTTCTGTCAATATATCCACTCAAATTGTAACCATTGGACCTTAAAAGCAGAAAATACAGTTCCTGACTAATTCCTGCAACGCAGCGTGAGACACAACTATACAACTTTACAGTTTCCGTAATCCACCAGTAATTGAAACCTTCTACTTTGTCTGTGTCTTTTCCCTGGAGAACTGAGTGTTCCTGAGAGGCTCTCTCTCCATCCAGTGAGACCAAAACAGGGTTTACACAACAATGAATGTGTTTTTATGTGTCAGACAAAGAATGCACACATCTACTCTTTCCTGCTGTAAATGGTCTGATGGCTCAAGGGGAGTCTCATTAGGACAACACAGCTGATCTTGATTAATTAGTGTCATTACAGCCGCTGAGGAGGACAGATCTTAGTCTGGACTGCACGATGAGGAGAGTTTAAATCACAGACAAAAAAGTCAAAGAGTTTTCTTTACTGTCACATGTTGAAGTTTTCCATGTGTGAAGCTGAAAAAATTAAAACAGAAACCAAAAATGACTTTACGTGAATCCTGTGAGTACACTTATTTGTGTGCACTGTGTGTGTGTGTGTGTGTGTGTGTGTGTGGACAGTGACAGAGTGCACAGCACAATGCAAACCCCTCGGGCTGATCCCTGCTTACTATTAGGATTCTGTGGCTGTTCAGTCCGGTGATCCTGGGATGACCTGAGAGCCGAGACCACCAGGGTTAAAGGTCAAAGCTCAGTGAGAGAGAGATCATTATCTCCACCTGAGATGACCACTGGGGGGATCAGTGTGTCTCTTAAACTGATGTGATACTAATAAACAATGGGTGAAAATATTCAGTAAGTTTCTAAAGCACTAATTCAATTTTCTGTCCCTGTTTTAGTTTTTTTTTCTTTTTAACAGAAACACTTTCATTCAGTTCCACTTTGCAGCTTTTTTTGATCACTGATAAGCTACCGTCAATGAAACCCAACACACCCTGCTAATTTTTCACATTAAAACTCTGCCATGAAAGGAAATGATTATGTCCTTTCAGCCACTGGCCTTTAATGTGAAACATCTGTCCAGGAAGTGTTGTTGTGCTTCATTGATGGTTTCTTAACACACTGGAAAAAAGCATCTAAAATATAAAAAAAACAAGGTTTTGAGTTTATAATATTGTAAAAGAGGGGCAATAAGACAGAAAAAGGCATCTAATGTAAGCCTGTTTAACTGCCTGTTTCTGTGCTGATGAGCTCAGCACTTTTTATCTGATTTCCTGCATTTCTGCAGTGTTTAATTTCAAATGTAAATACAAAGAATCTGAGGTCCATTGTTTGCAATCCTTTGGCTTTTCTTCACAGAGTTTGCATGTTTTAAACACCTTCCTGTTTAAGATGTGCCTCAGGGTTGCAGCCGGCGCTCTGAAAACAAGGTGGAACAGGAATCTGTGCCTGCGGGCTACGACAGAGTGCTGGATGTTGTTTTTCCTTGATGCCAATTATAAAGAAAGAAATTACTGCTACTTAACCCTGATTGAACCTTTTGTTATTGTGATTGAGGTAATCATCATGACGGTGTACCATCTTGTTCTTAGTTAATTGTGATGGGATTACACCCGACTGAGAGAGCCGAGTTTCCCTGAAGGCATCTGCGAAACTTTTGACTTGTGTGGAATTTGTGGAAAGAAAGAATGAACGATTATTACCAAAAAAGTAATTGTTAACCTTTTGAAAACACGATGTGTTATTATGGCTCGCATTACTGATGCGCCACCATAATGACATTTGTTGAAATCAGTCTTACCGCAGACACAGTCGATGAAGAAGATAAGAATTTCGTGTAATTAATTAACTGAATCCTGTTTTTGTGAAGGTAAACAAAAAGGTTGTGCCAAAAAGAGTTAAAACTTCCCTCGAAAGTGTCTGTTAACGTCTGTTTAGCGTCTGTCTAGAAAAGTAAAAGAACACAATAGCCATAAAAACGCTATTTTATTTTTATTTTTTTAAAGTTTACTGAAGAACATGATTAGTGGTGCCAGAAGATCTATGTCTTCAAAGCATGCTGGGATTTCGTCTGGAAGAATTTGTTCTTCAGAAATTGAAGACATGACAGATTTGCAGAGCAGTAAAATTAATGAGTAGCCTGTTTTTTTTTTTTTTAAAAAGAAATCCCTGGATGCCCCCCAGGTAAAATAAAGTCTGCGCTTCACGATAACAGAACAGTGACAATTGTGTGTGAGACCAAAGTGAGTTGTAAAAGTCTGTCTGGTGTCTCCTCTCGTCTTTCAGCTCACAGGGCCGAAGGCTCTGTGTTCCTGTCGAGATCTACGCCGCTGGATCTCAGCCAGTGACCCTCCCTTTGCTTTTGTGTGCGAGACGGGCGGCCAATTCCGAGTCAACTTGTGTGTTACAAAGCCAAAAGAGGCTCCCAGTAAATGAGCGAGAGGGAGTGAGAGCTGGGAAAAGGAGTTTGAGCTTTGTTTCACAAGTGGAGCCAGAAGTTGGGTCTTTGTGTGCGAGGTGCCCCCTGCTTGTGCTGCCTGGCACATCTCGGGTGGAGGGGGTGGGAAGGGCACGGGACAAGGAGGGCAGACAATGACACAGACAGCAAGCTTGTGCTGGAAATCAAGGCAGAACAGTAGCTTCTTTTAGAAGACGCAGAGAGTTGATACATTAAACTGTCAAACCTGGACGCCATTGTTTGTTTGTTTTTCTGGTTACTTCGCAGTCGACTAGTTTTAGGTGTTTAAAGTGGCAGATGAGTCTTTGCAGTCATGTCTCGCTGTTATCAATGAAAACAAAAGTGAAAGTATATTTTTATGAAAAAGTCACAGATTATGATTCTGATGATTTTAGTTCAAATTTCTGTTAAGTGACAATATTCAGTCTATTAGAAAAAAAACAAACACAACACCCTTTTGTGGCTGTTGGATGTGGGGGTGATGAGGGATGAACAGACCCCTCCATCACCCAGACAGCTGCATTGTTTCCTGGGCTGCAGAGACGACTGCCAACAGGTAGATGGTTGGAAGGACGCACACACCTCAGTGTCTTGATTTACCGCCCTTCTGTCTCCTTTGTGTGTGTTGGCATGCAGGGTTACTCCACCCTGGGCCTCACACTCAACATCCAAAACAAAGCAGCAGACTTTTCAGACTGATGTAAGTACGACTTGTCTTAACTTTTAGCAAAACACAATGTGACGCTGAGACGAAGGAGGGTTGGAAAGTCGTGTCTTGTGTTGCTGTGAATCGCTTTGCAATGTTTCATCCAAAAAAAACAAGGATCAGTTCTCATAAAATAGGCCAAATAAAATGAGGGTTAACTGATGTAGGCGGGCTCGGCCTGGGGGAAGGTGGAATAGCAGAGTCTCATTAGGCTCTGACACACTGTTTACAAATAAGCTGCAATATGATTGGACCAAAACACACTGAATTTTGTCTTGGCCTATTTTGTAAAATCGTAAAATGCACCGTGCACTCAGGGCCCTTTGTTTTGGAGTAATCTTACATCATAAATCAATCCGGCCCACATGACTGGCGGTCCTTTTCAGGAACCATATCTGCTCTGATCTCTCATAACATGTTTGTTTTAAGGTTGATATATAGGTTTATATTTGCCCCCCAGCCCCTATAATGATGCTCCAGACGTGCCAAACATCCTGCTAACAGCAGGGTTAAAGCCCCACATCTTCCCCTTGCTTTTTAGTTTGCATCTTAAAGCCCCAGTTTGATCTCTTACTTAAGACAATGCCAGGTGTTCGATGTTAACAAAGGCCCCTTCGAGTCTCATGACTCAGAGAAAGTAGAAGGAAAAGCAGTCTCTCATTATGTCCAAATGAAGCCCCAGATCAGGACTATGCTGAAGTGGAGAGTGGAGTGGGCTCATGTCTTCGAGGAAGTACTCAATGACAATAATAATGCCCTGAGAGGCCAGGCCAGGCCAGGAAAAATTTTGTGGGGAAAAAAAAAAGAAAAAGCCTTTGTCGTGCTTTGAGAGAAGGCGGCAGTGAGAGAAAGAGAGTAGTGAAGAGCAGAGGAGGAGGAGGAGAGGTGGGGGAGCTCAATGCAGACAGGAAATTCCAGCAGAAAAAGTTGGCCTGAATCCTAACTACACAGCTCCGTGCCAACAGCTATACACAAATGCTCATGTGCATGCATACACACTCACACACTCACAATTACACACACAGACACTGATTTGTTCTGCAGCTCGCTCACAGTAAGCAGCCATCAAGAGTGATTGAGACAAACACAAACGTGTTACTTTGAGGTGGAACAGAAATGCCTTTCTTAAAACACACACACACACACACACACATGCACGCACAAAACACACCACGGCAAGTGTTATGCCCAAGGTTAATAAAAAGTGTATGTTTAGCCTAATCCGGGAATCCTGCACTACACACACAACATGAGACCTGCAGGTTTAGTTTGCAAGACGTCGCTTCCTCCAGGGCAGTGCATAGGCGAGTGATGGCGACAGAGGGATTAGAGGCTTACAGGAGAGCACGGAACCACTGCCATCTATGAAAGGAAGTCTTAACAGAGTGGCTCTTTACTTTTAACAGCCCTCAGGGAGGGTAAAATGATACCTTTTTTATTGATAGGGGGATTTTAAGCAGAAGGTAAGTGGATTAGGCCAATGGCCTCTGTAACGACACGAGATGGTTTGAGCGGAAATTCATTAGTCCTTGTGAACTCGTGCAAAGTCTGTATATGTTATGATGTAGACTTCAAACACTCACTCCTGGGGAAGACTAACACAGTTGTTTTTCAGAGCTTTTCAGTCTGCACTGTAAAAAAAAAAAAAAAAGAAAAAAGGCATGGTGCTGGAAGTTTATATTTCAAACAGAAAAATGTTGACTAGTCAGCGGTTGTGTCTGGAGCTGGATTTTAAATCTAAATACCAAAAAGTGTTTAAAGTTGATCAAATTAAAAGCTGTCAAATACCGTAAACCGACATTGACTGCATGCTCAAATTAGCACGTGACTGTTTTGCTTCGGTAAAGTTGCTTAATGGCTACTTTAGATGCAGCGTCTGATAGGTTTTATGTCCTTTCATCAAATGAGAAAAAGGTTTCTGATAACAGCGTATTTTTATTCCTCAGTGTCAAACTAAAACACTCCATCAGCGTTGAGATTAAAGCAGCACTAATCAGACTTCTGGCCACTTGGCTGCAGCTGGACAAAAACAGTCAGCACATATCTGACAAACATTAGAGCATTAATCTGAACTCACTCTTCTTTAAGCTCTGTTTTGGTTTCCATTAATCCCTTTAAAAATGTAGTCTGATTCCTCAGCTTGTTATTCGCTCATCATCTCGCCGCTCACTCTCTCTGGGCTGTTTTGGTGCAGTGTGATGTGGCTTTACAGGAGGTTTCTATTTGGTGCTGAAAACAGCTGTCTGCTGATCGGAGCCAAGGAACAAAAATAACAGCAAACAAAAAACAGCAAAGTTGTGGGCTTTGAAACCAAAACAGAGAGCTGAGAGATGCTGACAGAGATACCGATTACTACTGCGCTGAAAAATTTCAAACGATACCGAGGCCTCCGTGCGATAAAACGATCGAGTGTGAGATTACAGATTGAACAGGTGGGTTATGATGAGGGCCTCGTGACTGTGTTTATATCTCATTGCCATGACGCCCTCAACCAACCCCCCACAGATGTGTTGTATCATCTCACAGGGGCTGTTGTGTAGCTGCCCAGGCCTCTGCTGCCTCCGTTCCTGTCCCGGCGTGTTTACAGATCCCCGCTCAGACCCAGCTGGCCTCAGTCCTCTGCGATCCGTCTCTGCCAAATCTTTTCTCCCCCACTTTGGCCAATCCCTCTTCAGTCTCACGGTCAACCCCACGAACCCACCGCCAGTGTGATCCATCACCTGGGCTGCGAGGTGCTGCACTTCCTCTCCTAATTGTTCAAAAGACTGAGTGCTATCAAGGCCTTATCTCACCTGGGCTGCCGTTAGCTGGTGGTGCTTTCAAGTCCATTCAGTGTAAAAAGGCACCAAGGGGAAACTTGCTTCTCTCAGATGCTCGTGTTTCCAAACTGTCAATGATTTTCATGTAGAAATAAAACATTTCTGACTCTCTAGTTCTTTCTAAAAGAGCTCTCTTGGAAAATATGATCAACTCAGCCCAGTGAGGCTCATTTTTGACTAAATTCACAAAAACCAGAGTTAAGAGGTTTTCATCTTGGAGGTATAATCACTGGTGTCCAGCAGCAGCACCTGGGGATCACTGCGTAATGACGGCCATGCATCACCTGGCCTGAGCGTGAGGTGTTTAGCCAGGCTGAGTGTGTCTTTCATGTGTGAGTGTGTGATGTTAGCATACAGGTAGCTTGCCTAGCAAACCCGTCCTCGTGGCAGGCAGTGGGCCTCTCTGTGAAGACTGATGAGGTGTCAGGACGATCAGCTTCTCGTGCAGACTTCTGATTTATCACCTGGCCCCCTCCGAGCTCAGGTGTAGGCCTCGTGAAGTCATTAATGCACTTGGTCTGCTGCTGCTTGGGTGATGGTAAGAATGAAGCGGTGGCCAATTAAGGAGGATGCAAGGACGTTAATGTGTTGATCATTTCCTCTCATCAAAACAACACCTAGAATTTTTATTTCCTGTGAATTCATCAACCTGTTCCTGGTTCTTTCATGTCCGAACAACATTTGCTCGCCAGTTTAAACGCACCAATCAGGCCAAATCACTTCAAACGGCGGGAAACTGAGGGCTTTCGTCTCTTCCGTGAGCCCTTTAACCTCTCAGACACAGCTGACGGAGGAGCTGCCAGTTCACACAAAGAGCTTCCCCGGTGCACTATGACGGCATCCACAGCGCGAGCTCAGCAACCCCCCCTCCCCGAGTAGTAAACATGGCTTTTTTTCCTTAAAGAAAAGAAGGGAAAGGCAGAGGAAGTGCCCAAAACAGCAGACAATGTGTGGGAGAAAGAGGCTGTGCACATCAATCTAAAGCCGTCCCAGCTGGGGGTCACCCTGAGGTGAGGCGCCCCCCGGGGGAGACTGCTCTCCAGGCCCAGGCAGGGAGGCTGGGGAGTATCTCCTGGACGGACCTGGCCTGGTCTCCATCAAACCGCCGCTCTGAATCCGTTAGATGTGTCTGTCTTCTCACAAAAACCATACACACACCTTTTTGAACGGCGAAGACACTGATGTTATTTAAGACACAGACAAGACCGAGGCTTAAAAAGGCCAGAGGTAAATTCTTCTTCAAAGACCTTTAAAATAATTAATGTCCCTAAAAATGTTTAGAACCATCAGCACGGAGGTTTTTTTTAATCAAATAAACAACTGATATCCATAAGTTTCACGGTGACATTAATAGCAGCAAAGTTTACAGCAGCTTTAAAAGCATGTGGTCCGTTTCAGACTGCAGGACTCAGTTAATGTCTACTTTCCCTTCATGTGTTTGTATTACAAAGTGGACCGATTCTTAGTAATTTTAAAACCCTGATGACAGGTGGAAAAAAAAAACTGTCAGAAACATTTGGTCCAAAGTATTTTTGCATTAACACGTGAATCTACGAGCGAGTGTGTTTTATTCCATTAGACTCAGAGTCTGTATGAATTAACCATCTAAGATTAGACTCACTCATATTTGTTTATATCCAGCAACAGTTGAATCAAAGGTCGACTCTCACTGAATCGCTGTAAACATCCTCTCAGTGTTGTTGAAGCTCAGTTAAGGGTTTGATGCTTTTAAAGCTGGAGACGGATTTTACAGAAACGGAGTCCGACTCAGCTGACTGTTGGTGGCGTTCGTAACACAGGGCAGAGCATCTTTAAGTGCAGGCCGCGGTGCTCTCAGGTCATCTACCCCGATAAGATAAAACGTTAAGACTGGGCTGTTTATACACACACACACACACACACATACACACACAGAGCGGCGGGGTCTTATAAACCCCCTTCTTGCCTGGCCTCTTTTTCTTCAGGGCAGGATTCAACGTGGAAACCATCTCACTCTGGGAATTTGTTTTAAAGCACTAACAAGAAACAGCTGTGAAGCAGGTCAGAGGGCCTCTGACCAACTGCCCCCCCTCTACATCCCATAATGGTGCCCTGCTTTCTGTGTTTTTGTGAAGTGACCCGCATTTTAGAGTCTACGATTTACAAGAAAAAGATGAAGTTGAGAGCGACTGCTATGTGTAATATTTAATATTTTTAAAAGGCCTCTTGGATAAAATGTCTCTTCTTGAGTTAAAAACAGCAACGAATCTGCAGGCCGACTCTCTTTTCTCTGCAAGTTCAACAACATCAGCCAAACGTTAACAGTAAAACAAGTCTTGAATTAAATATTTCTTGATGCTATAGAGCTATGTATCTGTAAACACACTGTCTGATTTAGAAAACTATTTGTCAAAGATGAAATCACCCTTTATTTAAACACAATGTGGAATTTTGCTCCACAATTTCTCTTATTACAAGAAAACCAAGATGTTAGACATAATTATCTTTTATTGTTGGGGGTGTAAATAGTAAGAAGAGGAGTATTTACTTGAGCTACAACCTCTGAGATCAGCCAGGTCACATAAACATGTGATTCTGATGTTTCTCTGTGTTTGAAATGACATTAATCAGTGGTTCATTCACTGCCAGGGTGGATCTCTCTCGTTCCTCCCTGCAGCTACCTCTGGCTGTCAGGGTGGTGCTGTGAAAGCAGCCTGGAGGGCAGCTGATGTATTTACTTGGCCTTAATGCAAGTATGGAAGTCAAATAAACAGGGGGCCCTATGAGTAACACATGTCGCTTTCATCAGTCCCTCGCCGGCAATAGGGTCGAACCGTTTATAAAGGAGCCGGGTTTGCGACATTGAAAGAGAAAAGGAGCTCGCTCTGTGTTAGTTTACATGTCTGTCTTCATTAGATTTTTTTGCAGGCTAATGGAAAGGCCATCAGGCTGAGTGGTGGGGAGCTTGAATTGGAGAGGAAATGGCAAACACACACAAAAAAAAACAGTTGGACAGCCTGCAGGGTAAATGACACCCGAGTTCGTGCACAAATCAAAGAAAGTTTGTCCTCCTGCAAACCGTTACTGAGACCCTGAGCATCTTGGACGCTGCGTTGTGCACACATGCATTCATGACTGCACCGTTAACGTGGTTCCTGACTGTTGACAGCCGAGCAGCTGAAGCCTCTGAAGGCTCCAGAGACCAGAGAAAGTGGCCGGGACATTACTCAGCAACAACAAACAACAGCCCTCAAGATAAGGAATCGTTTGTCACTGGAGCTGCACTGACAAACAGCATGCATTGTGTGATAAAATTAGCCAACACGCCGCTTCCCTTGTGTGACACATAGAGTTGAGTCACCCCGGGGTGAGCCAGTGGGGGAATCTCCTTTATCTGACAAACACTATAATGGATATGGTCAGGAAGGGCTTTAAATCATGAGGAAGTTGTTCTGCAGTCTTGTAATTCAACTTTCATACAGAAACATTTTTGCTCACCAGATAAATATCAATTATATCATAATAAAATCGGATAATAATAAATGGCAATTTAGCGAGACATGAAACAGAAAATATAAAACAAACTGGTTTGAATTTAATAGATTTTCATCATGAACCTCAAATAAATGTAACTTTATAAATGTCACTTTAATATTGGATCTATTAAAACCCCATTATAAGATGATTTTACTTCCAATTTGCTTCCCTGTCCAGTTTCTGGCGTGTGTGCACC
This sequence comes from Acanthurus lineatus, assembly GCA_029814665.1. Lineage (NCBI taxonomy): Eukaryota > Metazoa > Chordata > Actinopteri > Acanthuriformes > Acanthuridae > Acanthurus > Acanthurus lineatus. Next base: position 22,067,620 of record JAPZDV010000005.1, on the reverse strand, counting down.
CAGTTTTACACACTTCCCCTTCAGTTTAACATTTACACAGCTACACACACATTTATAAAGGGAATCTGCCCAGTTTAACCACAGATCTCTGCTGATGACCACTGAGAAACTCTACAAAGCGTTTGGGCTTTAGTTAGAGTTCAGCCTTAAAACCACATTTTCCTACAATAACTAAACACGAAAAAATGAACCTTTTCTAACACATGATCAGGTTTACCTGATGTTTAAAGCAGGCTGCAGCATCCAAAGCCAACTGTAATTGCTAACAGGTTTTGCTCGCTGAGGGCCGTGTTTGACATGTTTGGAGGAAAGTCAATGTGAAAGTTCTGCTCACAGGATCGTCAGAGCAGCTAACAAGACAAGCTAACAACGTCAGCGGACGGAGGGAGCGTCGGCCTCCACGTCTGTCTTCACTTAAAACACACTGACATGGTGGCAAAGAGTAATGTTGGTTTAGTACAAAAACACTTTACATGGGTCAAGTTTGTGCCCACAAACTATTTTTACACAGTTATGAATATTTAAACATGCATTTCACTGTTATTATACCAACACGTGTCATGAAATGCAAACCTTTATTATGACTTTAATTTGATTAAAAGTAGAATATAACTGGTCTTAAGTAGGTTTTGACAGACTTAAACTACACCTGACTGCTTCTCTTTTTCTGTTACTTTGTACATCTTCTCCAAAACAACTATGACTCCAACTTGACAGGTGTAGTTACCAGTTACATTACCATTAAAGATTAAAACATATGGTGCATATAGCATGATCTGCTTATTAATACAAAGATTCATCTCCAAAAGTGGAGCATCTACATCATTAAAATGCTGTTTGGATCACTAATAATTATCCATAAATTAATATATATGACACTCTAAACCTTATTTCTTCTATTTATCTGGCATTTGATGTTTTTTTGCTGAAATTATTTGCTTAGATTTACTGAAATAAGAT
>JAPZDV010000005.1:22053217-22066560 GCA_029814665.1 Acanthurus lineatus | reverse complement strand
GATTTACTGAAATAAGATTAAAAATGCAGTAAATTACTTTTACTTGTATGTATTACAGATTGTGGTTTTGCTATATTTGCTTAAGTTAAAGATCTTGTGCCATTTGTGATCACAAAAGATCCACCTGTCAAACAAAGACTTTAATCCAGTGATGAAACAATTACAGGTGACAGGAGAAATTATTCCTCTGAAGATGTCAACTGGGGTTTAAAACAACTGTTCTGTCACATTAAAGCTTTCACTGTTCATGTGAAACATGTAAAAAAGGAACTGACTCTTAAATTCGTCCGCTGGATTCTGATCGACTCGTTGTATGAGTTCCCTCTGCATCTGGTCTGCATTGTGCGTTCATTTCCTTTAAACTACACAGATGCCCCTCACAACGTTTCAGCTATATGTCAAAACAAGCAAAAGTCAAAATAAAAGAATCTAATTCCACACTGAGGCACATGATCAAAAAGTTCAGGGGGGTCAGAGCGAATGAAAAGTAGGCTGGAAACGGCGATGACAGCGGTACAATCAAGTAGTTGAAAACGTAGCTAAAGCTTGCAGGTTTTGATTAAAGCCTGATCTCTTTATATTCCTGCTCCACATGCAACCTGAGACTACGAGCCATGTAGGCAACGAGGCCGTGATTACAGAGACCAGGGCCTCATTTGTAGAGAAGCTGAAAGCACAATTTTTTTGTGCATGTGAGAAAGAAAATTCAGGCAAAGTCGTTCCTCATGGAAAACTGATTTCAGCTACGGAGGCAGAAAGAGACAGAAGACTCATTTCCAGCAGAAAGAACTACAATGAAAACCTAAAACTGATTAAATAAACTATTCTGTAACTTAAGGGAGACTGAATGATACATTCACACTGTTTAAACTGATCCACGCTTTCAGAAACCTTTAATGAAATCTGTGTGTTTCCATTTCTTGGACCTGAATCTGAGTTTAGTTTTGGGGACATTTTACCCCCCAGAGAGTCTCTGATGGGAGGTTAGTATTTCCAAAAGTACAGAGGGGTGGAGGAGGTGGGGGCTTGTGGGGATGATCATTTTTGATTGTTTAAGTACTCGAAGTGTTTTGTTTCAGACCCCATATTTTACAATCTGCAGCTGTTCATTACATCAACATGGAAGAAAGAGGAAGGAAAAGTTTCACTGACAGAGTTTTTATAATCAAAGTCAAACAGAAATGACACGAAGATGCTGCAAACTCAAGTCAGAAGACTGATTTGCCTAATATTTGCAAGTCTTTAGATCATTGTGGAAACACAGAACATAAAGTGCTGAAGGAACTTTTTTGTTGGAATAAAAGTTCTGATACTTTTGGTGAAAACGCAGCTTTTGACGAATTTAAAAATCTAAAGACAAATTTAATAGAGAAGGCCTGCAATGAAAAAAACAGAGGCATAGAGACCGAAAGGCTTGGCCCAGTCCCAAGAAAATATGTCATGAGTTGCATCATGGGAAATGTAGGATCAAGTGCTTCTGACTCAGCCCACATAAGAAACAACATGTCCTCTTCCGCATCGATTTTGACCTCTTTTTTACGCTTTTAACTTTTCTCTGATGAGTAATGCCACTTCATACAAGTTCAAAAATACTTTGTGTACAACTTCAAGCATGTTGTGACATTCGTTACGTGAAATATATGTTGATGTTAATTATAAAAACTGTACTGTATTATTATAACATACCCATGTCTGGTAAGCCGTACTTAGGAATCTTGACCATGGACCTTTGTACTGTATAAGTGCACTCTGTCATTGAGCCCATTTCCAGGCTGAGCTACCGCCAGAGAGCTTCAATCAACATGCAAAATGAAACATTTGGGGAATAAATTGAAGGCAGCGTCAGTAAAGCATTTCTTCCTCAGTCTGCAGCAGTGATGATAACAGTGGGATTTCATCAAACCTTGACATTTTGAAGGGCTAAAATAAGACAACCCCCCCCCTCTAAGAGAGAGAGCTCCATATGCTATCTACGTCTCAGTGACGGCGCAATCGAGCGGCGACATGGTGAAGCAATTACAGTGTGGACTCGCGCCAAACTCCAGGCTCCAGAGCAAATCCAGGGTAAATTCTTCTACACTTATCATGACTCGATTCGAAAAGAGAAAAAAGTCCCTTGGTAAATTCTTTTTACGGTCTGTTTCCAATGCTGAATTCCATTTACTAAACCTAGAAAATGTTATTGTTTTATATGTCTTAAAGAGTCCCCAAAAGCAATTTTTTTGCTTTTTTTTTTTTGCTTAGCTTTTATGTACTAAACAAACAAATGACTGCAGACATATCATATAATTATTTCACTCTTTAGGTTGGTTTTCCTGTCAACAGAAACAAACAAACAAAAAACCATCTGGCTCCTTAGGTCGCAGATGATCTCCTCAGACTTTAGACATTGTGGCTTTTGTTTTTGCAAGGCCTTGATTAGGAAGCATTTTCGCTTTGCCTTGCTTCAAAGCTCCAGTCTGAGAGCACATTGAGTTTTTAACAGTCGCTGCCTGGCCCTTGATAATGATCCACATGTGGCACAGTTGTGATCTTCATCAGCCAACTCTTGTTCTTTCTGCGAGGAAAGAGAGCCACATGCTGCCACCGAATTATTCTTAATCTTCTCTTTAAATGCACCACATTAAACGCTCACAACAAACACCATATGAACTGGCACAGTTTGCTGTGGTTTACGGTTGGGGGGGGGTTGGATTCATGACTACAGAAAAGACTGCAGAGACAGTTGTGATTTTGGCAGCTTCGGCTATCTGCTGCATAGATTTGCAGACATAAACTGTATTTACGGTTAAAGTAAACATTCGTTTCCCACCATCCCTCCAAACCAATCAACACTTCAGCACTGTAGTTCAGCCTGCATGCCCCCCCCCTCCCAAGACTAAAAAACAGTCTGTGGTGTGTCGAGTGAAGCACATTGGATGCATGCATTAAACTCCTCATGCATGCTGCTGTTTTCGGCGTGAGCCCACACACCAGCACTGCGGTGCATTTTCATGTCAGGAAACAACACCGTCTGACTTCCTGCCTTCAGAACCAGTCGACGCTCCATAAAAGCTGTGAACCTGCATCCCCACAGGAAAAGGTGATGGCATGTCCTCATGTGTGGTGTTGCAAGTGTCACACTGGGCGAGAAGAAACATTTATTTTAGTCCTGCGGATTTGCTGCGCCACAATCCCGCCAATGTGAAGAGAACTTTTCACGACAAGACGTTTTCTGGTAAGGAGGAGTAACGCTGTGTAAAAAGAGATTAGATCTTCAGGGAAGAGAACAAGCGACATGATTGTCCTCCAAAGAAAAGCAACAGCATTAGTCATTTTTGTGCAAATACTGCGTCTTATGTATGTTTGCATGACAAGGACCACTAATGGCCGTGTGAATTATAACAATGACAAATGAAAAAGTGGCGAAACAGTCGTTCAGGATGACATAACCTCATATGGAGGAAGTTGAGCTGGATGTTGGTCAACATGAGTATCCTTAATCCTTATCCTTAACATCCTTAATCGGCAGTCAAATTTGGTTTCTTTTAATCATGTCAGCTATATTTTCCCGAGCAAACCAAGATCTTGTCCTCTAAAGTCAATCAAACTTTAACCAGATCAGAAAAAGTGTATATGAAAGGCAATAAAAGTAACAATTTTTCCTGCTTAAATGACAAGATAACAGCCACACAAAAGTGGAGAAGTGGAAAAGTGTGAGACCTTTGGAAGATACAAACATGTGCTTCATTACATGCACTCAAGAGATAAATAAAATGACGACCCACTCAAAGAAAAACAGCTCCACAGAGTTACCAAAGATCTAAAACTACACAGGACCTTTTAATTAAATAGCACAGTCGTAGCTGAGTGAACATGTGAATTCCAGCATGTGTGTCTACCGAGCCAGAGAGGGTTTACAGCGACGCAGAAACTCAGCAGGATGGGAGCCATGATCGAGTATTTCTTCTATACAAAGAGCCTATTTAAAAACAAACCGCTCTGCCATGCTGCTGATAGAAACGGAGCTCTGTTTCTGCAGCGATAGTCCAGCCCGAGCCATCTGATCTCCCCCTGTTAGACCGCCACTTGTCAGCTCCTATTAGAGCCAGTGGTTGCCTCTGCTTACATGTGGTACCCATCACCCCAGACCATGAGGTAGCAATCCTGTTTGGCCGCCGCAGCGCCTCGGCCCCGGGGACGCTCGGCTCACTCAGTCCTGGAATCACCTCAGGTTATATGTGCCGTGTTATGACAGCCTAATGGTGCTAGTAACTGTGTGGCAGCAGAGTGAAGAGGAAAGGGAGGAGGGAGGGAGGGAGTGAGAGAGCTGAAGAGTGAAAGAGAGAAAGACAGAGGTTAATAAGTGTACTGATTCTTGTCTTTAACAAAGATCAGAACTGTCGCAATGTCTCTATTAAGCACAGGAGCAAAGGAGGGGGAGTGTCGCACTGGCAGCTTTTTAAGGAAAGAATGAACTATTAGCATTGAATTGACTTAAATTAGTTCCAGAATATCTTCAGTCGCCATCAAAGCCGAGCAGTTCAGGCTACGACCTTTGAGTGTTTTCATTAAATCTCGTCTCTACAGTTCAATCAAAACACAACTTGTTGGTTTAAAAAAGGAAACTCAGTTTGTTGTCTGATGTGTTGCCTTCAGCAATAATTAATGAAGGGAAATATTTTTTAGACAACATGAGCCCACTAACTCCCCCAGACCCCATGACTCCCTCCATCCGGTGCAGATTATTGAGACTGTCACAGTTTGCTGGTGTGTAACAAGTACTGAGATACTTAGTTACTTGCAGATAATCCTTTACAAACATCTAACTATTAAAAAACAACACAAGAAACTACTGATAATCTATTTTTAGCAGCTGCTGTCTGCCTGTGTGTGTGTGTGTGTGTGTGTGTGTGTGTGCGTGTGGAGAATGACCCAAAACGAAAACCTTGTATTTTTGTTGTTACTCCATCTGCCACACAGTCAAGTTGTGGGGCAATTACACTGCTACAGCTGTGACAGGCTGCTGAAGCTAAACGCTGACCAGTCTGAATAACACACACACACACACACATACACGGATATATGCACAAGGCTCACTTCACATAATCACATGCTGTCTAGTATTGACTTAACTTAATGCACACCTGCAAAAACAGCTCTGCTGCAGCTTCCCCTGCATGACTCAGTCAGTGTATCGTAACGCTGCTATATGATGCCTTAAAAGATTCAAAGAAAGCTTCATTTTTCACTTTTTTTGGCATGAAAAGAACAAAAATGTCTTTCATGGCTGCATGATTTTTATCAGATTTACTTAATGATCACATAAAACAAAGCTAATTAATCTGCAAACCATTTCACCTTCTTTGTTTGATAGAATCTCACCTGTCACAAAACCAAACAAGTCCAAGAGTTTTTCTTAAAAAATGTGAAAAAAGACTCACATTAGCTTTTTTTATTGCATTTTAAAGAAGTGGAAAACCCAAACCCTCAGCAAAGAATGAATACATAACTTAATAACTTGTTGATGGATAATTTTGCAGCATCTTAACATTTGACTCTGAACACTCTTTAAATCATTCATAACTTAGGTCAACATTTCCTAACGTCTGTCATTACGGTTTACGGTGCTGGATGTTAAAAGCTCTTCTGAGAGTTTTTTTATTTGCATCAAATGTTCCAAAGTTTGGGATGATTTTATGAAGTCATTTTCAGTCTGTAAAGAGTGAGGGTCCGCAGGGTTTTGGCAGCTCGTGCAAACCCAAACCCCCTCCCTCCATCCTTCAAGCCCAGACGCCTATAAGTCTCCGTCAGTAGAGCCGGTCTAGCCGCATGGAAGGAAATATTACTTGGAGTGGAGCACTAATTGGCAGTCACCCAGACACCCTACAAGTGCTAATGAACGGGCGAAGTGGCCACGGCAAAGAGGGAGTGAGAAATCCAGATCGAGGCCGAGGGGAAGCGGGGGTCCAAAGCTCGCCGAGGCTCTCTGTGAGCCGTGCCCTCTGTCCAGGGCTTAGGGCTACTTCCTCCTCTATAATTAAGGGGTTATCCCCCTGCACAATGGAGAAATTAAACTGTAAAACCTCGCAGGGTAAATTACTGCTTTTCCTGGGAGTTAGAGGAAGTGTCTTGATATGTAAACAATACCCCCTCTTCAGCTGAGTACCCTCTCCCTCTCCCCCTTTCTCCCACCTATCTCTCTCTTTTTCTTCCTCTCCATCAACCCCCCCCCCTTCTTCTCCCCCTTCCTCCCCCCCTGCCACCCTCTTTGTTCCGTGGGAATTTCAGACGGGCCAGATTCTCTCTAAGACTACAACTCTGCCGAATAAAGAGGATTTACAGTACCTTTATTGCTAAAGCATCTCAAACCTGTTTTGCCAAAGATAACACTCAGAGAATGTGCTCGTGCAAACAGCAGACACAGATTAACACACGTTCCTGCCGGTGCACATGTTTGGAAAAGTTGTCTCTCACTTGATTTAGCTCAGGTACACAATGTTTTCTTGCATTATTTATCAAGTAAAAATGGTGATGAGTGAGTGTGATTTCTAGATGCACAACTGACCAGGCTGTCTGCAGGTCTTCAGGGGTTTAGGTTTTTGAAAAAGCACCCTGTGGAGGTGTGAACTGAGTGTGCCTATTGAGGACACGCCATGCCACAACATGCCAGACAGTGCAATCTTTTACCAAGGTAGCTGATGCCGAACTCACAACCTCTGATAAGACAACGATCTGGAGAAATGCTGTGTTAAGCTGCCAGGATCCAGAGGTGATCATGAGACCGTATGTTCACACAAATCTGGCTGAACTGAAGAAGCTGTGCAAGTTGTCTCCATTAAAGCTTCTCTGTTCACACTGAATCCTTCTCCCTTTTCCTTCTTCTGGTCAGAAAACACCAACATTTTGCATCACAGCCAACATCTGGTCAGGTGTAAGACACAGTGTGTATCCTGCACAGTCACAGCTGGTGCACACAGGTGGAGAAAAATGTCAGCTTCCTGCAGACGTGATGCATTAAGGGGCAGCTATGATGCAGTGAATGACAGAACTGAATTATTGTGAGTGCATGGAAGAGTTTCACATTCAGAATAAATGAAAGAATGTAAACAAAGTCACTGAAAGGAATATAATTAAAGCAAAATATGACTTGATCACATACAATACACTCATTTAGTCTTGTGGTGGTGCAACCAAGATCTACGCAGTAGGTATCTGAGGCCACGGTAAAACCCTTTTGTCAAATATAAATACAGCTTTAGTGTGGATGTACTCCTACAGGGTATTACCTTGTACATTGTGAAAGTGTGTGAATGTAAGTATAGGGCTGAAACTAATGATAGTTTTCATTATTGAGTGATCTGTTCTGAAAAATGCCCATCTAAAAAAAACCTAATCTGAAAATTACCGACATAATTTCCCAGAGCCAACGTGTCCTCATTCTGCCTGCCGTGTTTGTTTTAACATGAAAGAATTCAAACTACAATCACAAAACACTGAGAAAGAAGCGAATCTGAGCGACTAGAGTCAGTTTGTGTAGATGCTTCATATGTTACTTGAATGTAAATTGTTGTTTCTGCTTCTCCCATTAATCATTTGAAGTAATCAACGGTTTTCATTTCAACTCATTTCAACAGATCACTGGACCAACTGGACGAACTGGAAACAGGATGACGGTGGTCAAGCTGACAAACGGCGTGACGTGCAGCTCTGTGCACGTCAGATCTGCAGAGAACATGTCTGTGTTTGTGCCGGGGGGGGGGAGGACGACCACGCTGCTCTTTGAAGTCAGAGCCAAATAATGCTCGCGCTAAGCTAACACCATTGGGGAAATCACCTGGCAAACAAAATACAACAGGCTTACACACAACACTAACACACACACACACACACACACACACGGGCTTTCATTCAACAAAGCCTTTTCATTGTATGTTTGTTCGACAGACGCCTCCCTCTGATTACGTAATGAAGCCAAAGCAACGCGATGAACCTTGAAGGGTAATTACATCTTGATCGAACAACACTTTAATTCAGCCGTTATGGATGTTTGTTTGACAGAAAAGGGTTTGAGGGTATTTCCACTGTTTGTATCTTTGAAGAAATGATCTTTGACTATCCTCAACAGCATGAAATGTAACCACAAAGTCTAACAGACAGTTTGTTTAACTGTTTTTCTTGTATGAGGGGGGTGATTCAGTTCATGGCCTTAAATTAGAGGAGCCAATAAAAAAACCTAGAACACTTGTTTTTCAGTTTGATCAGCTCCTAAATTTACATGTTAGCAATCGATCGGGAAGCAAATGGATTCAATCTGTGCAGAAGTTGGCATCTTGGACCTTCAAAAAAATTGTCCACAGCAGCGATGATATACTTTTTTTAACCGTCACTGTCCTTTTTTCATCTTGGAGAAGAGGGAGTGGTCTGAGGTCGCCCTTCAGGTGAAGGGGCAGCCAGCATTCCTGGATGGCAACGTCAACTTTTAGGCTGGAACATGCAAATTCAATTATCCAAAAACAGGAATACTCACGAGATTTATACACTTCTAACTTTCTGCACAATCACTCAAAGAGTTGAACTGCATGTGCGTGGAAGGAGGGCTGTGTAAATCATCTTCTTCTGCTTTAAGCCAAAAACTTATCAATCATCTCTTTGTATCTTGCAAAATCTATGTTGCAGTGTGTGCAGCACCACCTTCATGTCCATCCAAGCTAAAAACGGCCCTGTGAAGCACTTTGGGTCAGAGTATCGACCAAAAGGCAAATGTCTGCTCAAGTTAAAAACGAGGAGAGCTTAAGAATCTCAGACATCCTGTTTCTAGACATGTAGTGGCTGCCCTGCAAACTCCTGCCAGGGATAACACTCCATCATCTGTTTCTGCCCAGCTGTTACAGAATGACTGTCTTTATTCCTGTTTCTGCCAGCATATTTCCTGCAGCTGTATGATGAATGACATTACAAATCAGTTTCCCATATGGCAGCATTTTGTTGGCTTTTCTTTCCTTTTTCTTTTTTTTTTTAAGAGACCATGACCATTATACAATGGCATTATGACAGGATTTGCTTTGATTATAGAGCAGTGTAACTAATAGCAGTATAACACGACACAGCAGCACATGGATGGCAAGCAGAAAATCTTTTTTTCATCCTGGAGGGAAGAACAGTGCAAGAGAAACTCTGCTGGAAAACTAACCTCTGGTTTCAATCCCTTCTTTCTTCTATTTCTGACAAAATACAACAACTGACTGTCTTATCAGTTTGCAGCCGCATCAGTAAGTCTTCATTAGGCGCCTTAAACATGATACATCAGTCACATAAAGACGAGAATGTACCAAAGATCATAACACCTGAGATAGCTTTAGTCACTGAAGAAGAGATTTGATTAAAATGATCTTATAAACATTATGTTCTATCTCTGTATGAAAATGTATTCTTCAGATAGTGACGTCCTGTTTGCTTTCATGAAGATTTCGCAGCTCACCTTCCTAACAAAGAGTCCTATATTAACTATTTTCCACCAACATGAAGTCTGTTCAGCTATTTGGAGCTCTATGACCAGAAATAAATATGTTTGGAACTCAAAAAGTAGCTCTCCACTAATAATTTGAAAGTTTTATTAGATCTGAAGAGCAAACAGTGATGGCATCAGTGAACAAGAGAAGATAGAGTTCATCCATTCTTCCTGCATGTAATTTATATGTTGTCTTATCAATAATAGTCGGTCCCTGCTTGTTTGTAGATAAAAACAAATAACTGTAACAACAGAACAAAAGCTTGCAGGTAATCGATGCGATTCACCTCCTTGTTCCTGCCGTTTACTTCCGTTTGCATTGTGAAACATCATCCATTCATGTCACATCCTTGGTTACAGTCAGGGGCTCTTTTGTGACATGGCACCAAAGTGCCAAAAACCCAGAATAGAACTGGTTCAAGAACCAAGAACCAGAGATAATTTGATTAAAAACTGGCAAGTGTGGATCTTGGATCATGTGATAACAAGTGGTGGTACATGAAAGGAGGATTTCACAGGAACAATCTGACATTTTAGGGAAACTCGCCTTCTTTCACTCTCACGTCTGTGCAGAAACACAGAGCTGGAGTAAAGACTCTTTAGTAAAGACTAAAAATACACCTGCAGAGACTCTGATGATAATCAGTAAACATGTATCTCATGACTGTAAACAACAGTTCATCCGTCCTCCAAGAACTCCTCTGCCATCTTTTTCCAAGGCAAATCTCATAGAAGATCAAAGTCAGTTCACCTCGCTGCATTAGCTAAGAAATACTTTCAAGTTCCCAAAAATCACAAAATGTCTTTTTTACATTTTAAATATCAGTGAATGTAGTTTTTAAACCTGTGACAGAGCCAGACTGGCTGTTTCCTCTGTTTCCTGTCTTTATGATAATCAGGGATAATCACTTCCTGACTCCGATTCCAAACTTCACACAGAGAAACTGATGTAAATTTTCTCCAACTCTCACTGAAATCCAATTAGTATCTTTCCAAAAGTATTCAAGCATGATCTTCAGCGTCCACTTATAATAGTATAACATGCGACAATGCACTTTTACCTGAATCAGCTCCATTTCCGGATGAAATTGCAGTGTTGTTTCTGCTAATAGTTATTGTTTTTTACACATTCTGCCTCAAATCTTTTACTTTAAAAAGGGTTTAAAATGTAGAAAACTTTGTTCCTGAGTATAAAATAAAACATTCAATAATATAAACTGCAGAAAGAAAAAAATTACAACAAGTCTGACAAGCGACTGTCTGAGAAGCCTCAGTTTTTCCTCTCTAATCCTGTTTTTAGGACATGTTCCAAGGGCCAATGAATTGTGGGCAGGGACAGCTTTTGTTTACCTACGTCCACTGTATTTACTTAGAAAACCTCATGTGCTTATTTTGCTGGTCACACGGTTTACTGCGACTCGTCTGCATCCTGTCCTTGGACCGAGGCCATTTGGGCCGGCCGGTGTCACGGCTGCACACTCTCCACGTCTGGAGAAAGATTCACCCTCCTGGAGATTCGACCGTGAAAATATATAGTAAAAGTTTATTTTTTCATAAACATTTATGGAAGTCCTCCGCCCCCGCTGTAAACCTAGCTGCTGTCTCTGCAGGATGGTTCAGCATTGTCTCTGGCCAAAGCCGTTTTTATTTAAGAGTTTGAACCTGGTTCGTTTTGCTGAGTTCACCCGCTGGCTGGCAGGTGATGTGCACCAACAGGCCTCGCTCGATGAGACTCTGCCCGAGAGCTCTCAGTGATTAGGGCTAATTGCTAAATGCTAGCAGAGGCTTGAGAGCAGCAGCACTGAAACTTTAGATCTGTAATTACAAGAAGAAGCGTTTCCCTCAGGAAAGAATTTCACTGATGGCAAAAAATCAATTTCCTGCTTTTGTTTTCTGGGACAGCTCCAACACAGTTTACACCCAGCGTTATTGTGGAGACGCTAGCTGTCCACGTCACGCTGGCATTACGACAAAACCGACCTGTGGGTGTTTGAGGTATCAGGAGCGTTAATCTGGAACGTTTACACAAAAACACACTAACTTTCTCCTGTGAGATATAACTGCTGACACAAACTTTTCTCAGTGTACGCTGTTTTTTTTTATATATTCTCGACAGATGCCTGAGCGACTGCAGACATGCACTTCTCAACATGGGTGAGTGGGCTTTTTACGCTCCGTGCAGTGCTGTGATTAATTCTTTTCTTCCAACAGCGTTTCTACGAGGGGCAGACCACAGCTGTGTCTGCAGGCAAAAAACAAGGGAGGGAGTTGAGGGGATACGAACCGGAAGAGCCTGACCACAAACTGTCCGCCTCTAGACCAACTCAGCCATAGGAACCAGGCCTGTTTACACAAGCGCCTCCCGCCCGTGTTTACAGCTAGCACACATTTTTGTTTTACCACGTCTAAACTCCTCGGACGTTTATTTTGCTTCACTTGAACTGTGAGTGTTAGGGCTACATTAGCAGATGAAAGTAGCCGAGGCTGGCAGACCGGTGGCTCGGCTCTGATGGACGTCCAGGGTTACGCCGGGTCGGGGAAAATGAGCGTTGGCGGCATAGAAATGCACGGGCACGGACTTTCAACAAGTTCTTTAATAACATGAGGCGTCACTCCATCAAAAGAAAGCGGTTGCCTGAGGCGACACCTTAAAGGAGAGGAGAAAGCGAGGCACCTTATTGGGCCGATTCCCATCAGTCGGACAAACAAAACAGGCAGGAAGTGTCTCAGAGGCTGGGGCATGGATTACACTCTGCATGCTGGGAATGAGCTTTCTGTTTAAGAGAGGATGAAGCACAAAAAAGAAAAAGGGAAGTACAAGCCAGAGAGAAGGGAGAGACTCGAGGGATAGGGAGAAAAAAGCTGGCTGATGGGGTGTTGGTTAATCCCCTAAAGCATCCATATATTGCCTCTACCTCCTCTCCCACTGCTTGTAAATGGCAAGGAATGTAACATGTTGTCTTTGGGCCCTGTGTGAGTAGACGCCTCTGGTACAGAGAGATTTATACTCACAGACGTTGCCCAAAGCATACCACGTTGCTTTTTTAAACTCCGGAGGCTTTGAAGGAAAGGCAGAGCGTTCCAAAGAAGCAACCAATATCAGAAATGTCCTCTCATTTGAGCCTGATTTATGTTTCATAACCAAATTAGAGACCTGCCAAACGCTGTCAGTCCTCCGCTCTGTCAACATGCTAGAGGCAGAGAGACTGTCTCAGAAAATACAATTTGAAGAGCAGGCTGCTTAATATTTGCCTTTATGACTGTCTTCTAAGCATTCACTAAAATAAACATTTGTCTTGAGAAATTCCTTTTCAAAACTAGGAAGACGGGTCTCTGTGGTGCTTTCAAGTAGTTAAGAATTCCTCTGAACTCCACGGTTGGATCTAGCTTGGGGTTTCTTTTTGCTTGTTTATTCAAGTAAACATTAAAAAAAAAAAAAAAAGAATCCACTGAACTTATGTATCATTTATTTATCAGCGAAAGGTTAAAAAAGAAATAATAACACATGTAAATACAGTATATTACACTTTAAAAACCCCTTTGTGAACGTTTGCTAGCAGTGACTGGGAGACAAGCATGCCGCCTCTGACTGCAGCTCTCAGTATGTAGGCCAGCACCGCTGTGATGAAAACGCCCTGTAATGACTGATGATAAAGGCAGAAACTTCAGCCAGTGCAAGTGGACTCAAAAACCTGAGTTTCTGGCTTTTACACAGCAACCAGCAAAGCTAAAAAAAAAAAAAAACACACAAAAAAACAATGAAAATACAAGATGTCCCTCCTCTGCTTTCACTTAGCATATCTAATCTTTAAATCCAGTCTTGGCCAGCCAATGAACGAAATGAAATCCTAGA
>JAPZDV010000005.1:22028686-22045320 GCA_029814665.1 Acanthurus lineatus | reverse complement strand
CTTACAAACACTCAGCGTGAGGTTTGCTGGAGAATCTGTGTCCATGCTTTTGAGTTTTTTCCAAGTAGGACTTCCGGTTTGACTTTTTTCCGAAATGAAACACAGATGTGCAGAAAGACTGAAGGCCATGTTTTGAATTTCATAAATTCAACAGGGATGATTGTGTCTGTGTTCTGGCTGAATGTCAGATTGTTATATTTAATGATTCAGAGTGAAAACAGGGAGCAGAGAGTCTTCTTTCTCAGCCCAGTTTAGCGCACAGGATTGCAGATATTAACAGAGAGAGAGAGGAGCAGAGTTTACAGCAGAGATGGTGCGTCTTGATTTTCCTCCACCCAGCCTCCTCGCCCTGATGGACCATCCAGACATGCCACTTAACCACACGAGGCACCGGAAAAAGACTGAGGTAATGGGGAAAGTCTCTGTTATGTTTTCTTCTGCCAAGGTCAACCTTAAAATCATAATGGTTTCAGATTATTGAACTCGTTTCCAACGCAGAACCACCTTTGTTGAGATTTTTATGACCATAAATGTAGTTGTCTTCATAATAATCACTTGAATAATAAATTTACATTGTAGGTCAGCGATTATTTTGCTCCATTTGCAGATTTTCTGGGGATCTGAGGAGGACATTTTCCTCGCTGCCTTCTCTTTGAACTCCTCTTCCTCTCCCTGTTAATTTACCTTCAGCCCCCCCCCCACCACCCCCCGTCTCAGACTTTTGTTATGAGACCTGGTGTGTGTTTTTCTTAGCACCTCGATCAGTTTCAAGTGTTCCTCTCCACCACTACCGTTCGACAGCTCCCCTTTCACCAACACTGAAAGGAATGCAAACACACATCAAAAGAGGCCCTCTCATTTTGAAGATTTCCAGGCTTTGCTCTTCTTACTTTCTTCCTGCCTATCTTTCAGTCAATGTGATCCGTATGCTGGTAGGCTCTCTTTCCTGGCAGCGTGCACACACACACACACACACAAACACACACACAAACACACACTTACATGGGTGCACGCGGTGAATTCGCACACACAGACTCACCAACTGCTGTCCCACACTCTGCTCACTTGGCAAACACAGGAGGGATGGATAGGTGAGGTCTCCTGCCCCCATGCCACCTGCAGACCTCTCTGCTCAGGTTTCTGACGCTGACACGCATGCAGGTCAACAAAACAACCAGCGAAAAAGCCAAAATAAGGTTTGTTTTACATTCTTCATAATCGACCTGCTGTTGACAAGTTATTTTTGAGAACTTAGAGGTTTTTTTTTTTTTTTTATTGGAGCTGCAGTTTTGTTTCTGTTGTTGTCCAGTGAGATTATTTCAGCGTGTTGTGTGACAGTTTGAGATCACCTTCTCTACTGCATTTTGAATTTTAAAATAACTCTCTCAAGCATGAATATGACACTTACTGTCTTTTTGATTTAAAAAGGGAAATATATTTAGACCCGATCATGTCCTTTATAGCACTTCAGTACAAGATTAATGCAGCTCTTTCATGATATCCTCGAAATACACTTAAAATGAATACAAAAATGGATTTTTTAACAGTTTTCTAAAGAAATTAACCTAATATAGTAGTTAAGGCATTAATAAATACGGAATCAAAAATGCTGATTTTGTCGTGTAGCCTACAGAAAATTTTCCTTTCACCTTTCACCTTCACCTTCAGAAAAAAGTTATATTGACCTTTTCGTTCACATAGTACATGTATTCATCAGTCACTGGTCATTAATGATAACTTGTCAGATTATGAGTTTTATTATAAAGTTATAAGTTATATCATGAATGCAGCTACCAATCAGCACATGAAGCAGTCAAAATGAGCTCAGTGTGGACATTACAGTAATTATAATACAATGGTGTAGTACATTTAAAAAAAAAACATTTAATCGACGTTTTAACATTGATAATGGATTAAATAGTGTCATATTAGAGGGATTTCTTGTGACAAACTAACATTGAAGTCTGACTCTGCTGTTTCCTTCAGGTTTATGGATTATCAGACTGAAAAGCAGGTTCGGATTTTTCAAAGGTCTCAAAAAAGTAGAGGAGGGGTGACAATAACTCTTTCTTTAAATCGGCTCGAGGGAAACCAAACTGAGCTGTGACACATATGGAAAGCTGTGTGTTCGCTGCTGCAGCTCTTGACCTTTCGTCCAGTTGCATCCTGGGAGCAAAGGACTAGACGTGATGATACACCGCAGAGGAATGCTGCAGCCGTCAGATCTGATTTACAGGTGGACAAGAGCAGGAGCGACAGGAGGAGGTGGTCACATTATCCATGCAAAATATAGCTGTTTTTCCCTTCACACAGACATCTCCAACCACCTCGGCCTGGATCTCTGCGGTTCTTCAGGACAGTTCATGAGAAACCTTTAATTTAAGCGACCGAACGTCTCCCAAAGACTTCCTTCCTGAGACAACACAACCCGTTTCAGTCCAGCTGCTTCACAGTGTTTTCGTCAAAAAACAGAGAAATATTTGTGCCATTTCAAATGTTGCAACCAAGCACACATACTTGCACTTTTCTCTATGAGCCTAAAAGTGACAGGAAATCATCATGTTGCCTCAGTGTTAACCAGCTGTTCACCAGCTGTTCACCAACAGTAACTAGTCGTATCTCACAGCAGCTTTAATGTAACACCAGCCATTGCTGACTAACTTTTGAACATTTTTAGCTGTAACTCCCTTAATCTCTTCTCTCTGCTTAAACAAAATGTTTCATGATGTATTTCTTTGGTTAATGAGCTGCAGTTTTGAGTCCTGCCTCTCATGTTAATCTCTATTTTGTGACCAGTCTGAGCCCCTCTGAACTCGACCCCGTCCACTCCACGGCACTGCAAATACATTCGTTCTCTGTAAACTTGAGCTCATACAGTCACGTCCTTACATTATAATTGTCACTTTAGCGCCATGCATTGCTCATATCATCCATTTCCCATCATTTCAACTCTTCAAACTCCTTCAGTTGCGCTTCATGTAAAGCTCCTGGCTGATCATGCAGCAATGCGTCTCAGCGTCAGTGATTCACCAGCCACCAATCTCTCTTTTTCTAGCTCTCAAACCACATTTTTAAACTTTCACCTTCGGTTCACCACATTTAAAATTCCATTTCCTGCCAACTTTCATCATTAAAATGTTTTGAGTTTTTGATCACCCTGATTTTTTGGGCCAGGATGAGAAGAACAAGCCCCTTGGGTCATGATGTGGTGAGAGAAAAGTCAGAGGATCCTGCAGAAACTCTGCTTTAATCACTCTGAAATCAGTGGAACACAAAGCTGGTTACAAACCAAGATCCTACATTAAACCACTTAATCCTCTACGCATTTTTTGCGGTGCAGGACTAAATTGCAGATTCAATTTAATTTAGTACATTTTATTTAACATTATAGCACTCATACATGGAACTATTTCCCAGAAGTTTACCTCACAAAAATACATTTTTAGACAAAGAATCAAACCATAAAAGCAGCTTTAAGCAATGTTTTTATGACTAAAACCGATCGATGAAACTCCTAAAATCTGGTGCAGACTAACTATAAAGAACATAGTGGAGCATTTAGCAGCTTTAGACATTATAGCATTTCCTTAAAAAGTTACTGATAGTTAATTATAAACCAAATAGAAGCTAAAAGATGAATTCATAATAGACTTAATATTTTCAGATGGATGAAAGCAGTGCTGCAGTGCATCTGCCGGTCATGTAAGTCTGCAACTGTGTGCTAAAAAAGTCTGACATGTCACTTTACGAGGCGAGAAAACAGCAATGTTTTGTTGACAGCACTTTCACACTGCCCCCAAGTGGCCAAAAAATCAGCGACTGCAGGTTTAAAAACCTTTATAGAAAAATGTTACACACATAAAAGCAGAGATCTGTCCTTCTGAAAGCAGCTCACACATCAACAAGACGTTCTACTAAGAACAAAGAATATTTTTTTTTAGAAACAAATAACTTGTGTCTTATTTGATTATTACTTTTTACCTTCATACCTTAAAAATGTTCTAATACTGATTAATCCAGGAGGATTTGCCTGGTATCATTACAAAGCGAGTGATATCAGACTGACAGAGTTTTTGTTGACAGATGATACACTGCAACGGACGGCGAGTTTCAGAGACCTGTGGGAGAAGACAAGTTCAGACTGGGACGGGGCGCATTCTCCGTGGGTGAATCACTTGTCTCCCTTGTGAGGATCCGACGCTCACGTCTCAGAGGTCACGAAACAGTTTTGCGAGAGGTCTGACAGCGACGCATTAGCCATTAGTCTGATTCAGAGGTTGAAACAACATCACTACAGGCTGTCACACACGTATAGATTCAGGTCACTCAAGCGAGAGTGTTGCAACAATGGGATTTCTCAAACCAGGGTTCAGGTTTTCCCTCTGATGGGCTTCTAAGTGCTTCACTTGCAACCGAGGAAAATTAAAAAGTAAAGATAAATTAACCTGTGGTTGCTTCACATTCCAATGCAAAATTAATCACGTCAATCATGTTTTTAATCATGCCATCTCTTAAAAAAAAGCTTTTTAACAACAATTTTCTGTATCATAATCCATGTTTTTATCAATCTACTTCATCTCTTAAATCTTTACAATCTACAGTCGTCACGTTGGGACTCAAATCCTCCACAAAAATCCAACCATCAGGAAGCTGAAGAGTAACGAGCAGCTAACAACCTATGTAATATAAAAGGCATCTAAAACAGCAGAGAAAAAGCCCCCGTGGATGAGTTCTTACCCCACCCCTGAACCTGACCTTTCCTGCTAGTAAAGGCAATATCCTGTGGTTGATCTCTTTGTCTCCGTCAACCAACAGAAAACAGATGTGGAGCTCATGGCCTACACACAGGCTTGGGTAAGGAGGAATCTACATGAGGGCGATTTGAGGTTATTTGCCTTCAGAGAATTTAAAAAATAACTGAAGTGAACGAGTAAACACTGATGCAAGGGTTTAAAATGAGCGTACAAACAAACAGATGTGCAGACAGATAGGTATGGCTTCCTGAGGACGAGCAAACAGCTGGTTAATTAACTGATTAGTCAGGCAAAAGAAAATTAACGGATAACAACTTGGACTTCTAAGCAAATTATTGAGCAACAAGCTAAAGAGTCTACTACTGGATCCACCACGTCACACATGACAAAAAACCCAGTTAAACCCACTAACATCTGGTTTTTGTCTTAGATGGGAGATACAGTCGTCATTCATGTCTGAGCCAAAAACTCTACAGGAGTCCTTCGTGTTTATTGGCTCCCGTGACGGTCACATGACAGTTGCATGGATACACTAAATTTCAAATATTTTTAATGCTGTGACAGCAATTGTTATGATGGAGGCAAAGAGGATGTGATACATCCATCCATCTCCATTCAAGCGGCTCTTGAACACTGTTCAGTCAGCTGTGAGTTGCAAACAAAGCCTGAAGTAAAAGATATGAAAAATCAGTTTGCATGTGTTTCAATAAAAGATGCATAAATGTACACATTTGGGTGTTAAACAGAATAAATCACTGGACGACGGGACAACGTTAAAGTCAATACAAACCTATAAATGTTGTTAAGAAACTTCACCATAAACATGAAAGTCATCTCAATGGTGTCATTAAAGATCTATCGACTTTTTAAAACCATGAAAATCTGAACAAACCATCCAGAAGTCTAGTTATTCCAGTCTGGAGCGAAGGAAAGTGATGCTGCTAACACGGCTAATAATGCTACATGTGATCATTTGCTGTTTGTCTCACACTAATTTAACGTCAACATGGCAGATTTGTTCTGGAATATCGTGCATTTTTTCACCATTTATGAACAAATTTTTATCTGAACTGTTTATTTAAAAATTTACTCGAAGATTCATTGATGAAAAAAAAAATTTGAAGTTGAAACAGTAACTTCTTTTGTGTTGACACATCACAGCTGAATTAACACTAAACTGACCCTGTAACTGTGTGATGGTTTTATGTGTGTGTGTGTGTGTGTGTGTGTGTGTAAAAGTCCCAGCTGTCACTGGTGCCACATTGTCACTGCTGAGCTCAGCCTGCTTCCTGTGTAAAGCATTTGGACTCATTCATCCTAAATGTGTTGTTAGCACTCACTCTCCTGAGCTTCAGCTGTCAATAACCTCAACAACTACTTAAGCAAGACAGACTCTGTGTGTGTGTGTGTGTGTGTGTGTGTGTGTGTGTGTGTGTGTTTTCCCGTGCAGAACCGGAGCAGATAAGTTGGCAGGCCAGTGAGTGAAGATTTGGCCGAATCAAAATGGGCATTTGTTGCGCTCGGGTTTCACTGTGGTGCAACTTCCACATTGTTGCGGTGAATTCGCTGCTCGAGTCGAAGAGCTTGTGATCGCTGACAGTCTGCGATTGTTCGCTGTCGGCCAACGCGAGCCAGCTGCTGCTACGTCCGAGTCAGATCTCAGGCCTTCGGTCACAGGAGGGGACGCTCCCTGAAGCTGGAGGCATGTCGGCCTGTGTGTGTGTGTGTGTGTGTGTGTCCGTCAGTAGCAGCTGTCACATTATGTAACCAGGTGAGAGCTCGTTGTTATTGTCACTACATCCACTTCAGCCAGCTGAATTAAAAAAAAAGTGCATCTATTTCTCACCTGTGTTTCCTGTGTTTTAATGTGGATTGAAAGAAAAAACCTTTTTTCCAGACAGGTTGAGAGCTGTGACACAGTAAAGTTAGAAAAACAACTTCCTGTCCATCCTGACCCTCAACAATTTTTTTCCTGCAACCCCAGTTTGTATCAAAGTCTTTTTACAAAAAATATTTTAGCCTCAAAGCTCAAACAGGTGACCTCACCTGAGTTATTTTCCTCAGAAAGCTCCTCTAAGGCCTCAGACGGCCTTCGACAAACTGATCTCACAGGCTGAGCATTTTATCTAAAATCAATGTGTAAAATCAGTGTAACTGCCCTTTAACTGAGCTAGTTTAGTGTGAACTAAACAAACTTTAAAAAGTACCAAACATTAGTCTCAAGGTGTCAGGAGACACTTCAGTTGATATTAATGCCAAACACAAGGAGCAGTTTGTGTTTCCTTTTTAACGCTGCTGCTTCCTTCAACATGCAACTCTGAAATTCTGCTCAGTCTTTTGTTGTTGAAAAGTTTTCCATCGTTTGAATTTGAAAGACATGTGAGTTAATTTTCTGCCGTCTTCACCGTCTTCTTTTTCCTGACGTTCACCGGGCGCCCGGCGAGGTCGTCCCTGCACGTAACCAGCGCGGTTTTCATCCCACTTTCTCTCTGATGAGCTGATTACAAAACACGAGCAAAACCTCAGTTTGGCCCCGAGCCAGAGCGAGAGGAGCCGGTGATGGCACCAAGTAGACACTTTGTGAGGGAGGAGGAGGAGGAGGAGGAAGAGGGGGGAGGTCGCTAAAGACAACCACATGTCTCTGTATGCAAACTCAACCCTGAATCTCCTGAACTCTCCCGTCTCTCGTCTCCGGCTTCTATCTGAGAGGAGACTGTGGTTTGGCAAACGATCGGCACGATTTGGGATCTTAATATCTCTCATCAAACGGCGACGTGAGAAAAAAGGAGCCCGGCCGCCACCGCCGCTGCCGCCGCCGTGCTCCCGGGCCGCTATGGGAGGACCTGTGGCGTGAATCATAACTGTAGAGACGCAGTGCCCTCTCCCCTCCCAACACAAACACCAGAGTTAGAAACACAAACAGATCCCACCTCCCTCTCCTCCGTCTCTCTGCTGCATGTTGTTGTCGCAGGCCTCTTCTTCATAGACCCCGGCCTCTGCCTCTGCATCAGATTAGGGCCAACAAACATCGCAGACAATACGCCATTGTGTGTGAGCCTGTGTCAGTCCATCTCAGCGGCTCACTGACACACAGGAAAAAAAGCCTGCTGGGTGTTTGATGAGGAAGTGGTGATGATACAGTGAAGGGAAATCATGATCCTTCTGCTTCTTACAGGCTTTTTTTCCTGATGGCACCAACATCTGATGATCTGTTTATAACTTAAACACCCAAAAGTAAATTCAAGAGGGAACAGAGTGAGGAGCATCGTCCCACAGATTACACAGCTACAGATTATTTAAACTAATGACAGAAGTCCATCGCTGTTTGTCACAGACCTGAATGACGTCTTAAAGTGGCCAAACGGTCTTAATTCAGAGCCGTCGTGCTTCATCTCAAAGCTCCGTACGTTTCTGAGCCTGCAACCTGAACGTTTCACTCACTGAACAGATCATAAGTTTTGTAAGTGGAGATCTGATTGCTCAGGTGAAACAAATAACATCAGATGCTTTAAAAAAGGCTCCAAGTGGCTCTTTTTTCATTAAAGCGACCAAAAACTGTTAAACAAAGCTGTTAAAAATCCTGCAAACCTCTGATTTTACAAGGTTTGTACTGATTTTAACAGGAGACCATCTTTGGTCAACTTATATTTCATGACTTTTCTTTCACATTTGATTGACATTAGTCTCTGTGAATAAAAACATCTGGCCTTCTAATACACTTTAAAGAGGATAAAACCTGAAAACTGAGCTAAAATAAGTATTTTCCTCAATTTTAAAATAAAAATCTTATGATGGTTAAATAAATTTCTTTTCCTGTTGATTGACAAACTGATTCACTGCCACTGTAAAGTTAAGACTTCAGAGCATTTTAAAGCCAAGTTATTCATTGCAGAGAGGAGAATGGGAGGACACACACTCTGAAAACACCATCAGTGAGTTAACCATCAGCTCAGAACCGACTGTGCTGAGAAAAGTGAAGGCAAATAAAAGAGATTCAAGGTGTTGGGATGAAAAACAACCTGTCACTGTCCATTGTCCCGACAGTTTATCTTGTGTGGAGATAATGAAATTAGCCTCCCCACCCCCAACCCCCCACCCCCTCCATACAAATGCACTGACCTCCCCTGACCTGTGCAGGGTTTCCCCACAAGACCCCAAAGCTGCGACCACCATTGTTACTTTGTGAGGCTGATAGACAATGATGATGTTGCTGCTGGAAATGCTTTTGGGGGAAATTGGGTTTTCCGATGAGTCAGCGTGAGTGTTAAGGAGTGTGTGAAGAGTTCGTCCAGGATGTGACGGAAAGATCTCCGTCCCGATGACACATCATGCATCACACACACTTCTCTGTATACAAAAAACCGAATCTGGTTACGTTTTCCTCCCTTTTAAAGACACTGACGCTGGTTGAGATCTTCTTCTTTATTTCGGACTGAGACTGACGGAGGCTCGAGAACGAAGGAAAAGGCTTGTTAGACTTTGTTTCATGACTTCAGACTTCAGTTTTCCGCTGCCGCTGTGCGTTCCTGTCTCAGACGGAGGGCAGCGCCTCCAGTGATTGATGAGGTCAGTCTGCCTGTAATGAGCTTGTCGGTTATTTTACCGTACAGCCATTAAAAAGCCTTGTTAAATGCACATCAGGCTATGCGTCGTTTCTCAGCGACATGTGTGTTTTTCTGAGGCCCGACAGCGTGAACGCGTCCCGTCGAAGGCGGCCCGACCTCCGTTTCTCTTCTGGGACTCGAGTGCCCACTCATAGCTGCTCCTGTGTAAAGAGGAGGCGAGGAGGAGGAGGTGAAATGCGCAACCTCCGCACTCCCCAAAACTGCCCCTCTCCCCTCCGCCTCCACCTCCACCCAGATATGATGTGAGCCTATTTAACCTCACACACTCGAAGGAGAGTGAACAGGATGTCTCGAGGGGGGGAGTGAAAACAAGCGGCGTTAAAACAAGCGGGGATTGTCCTGCGACGTCCTCAACGCCGAGAGCAAAGGAGACGGGACTCAGCTGAAGGGCTCTACAGATGAATGTGAGCGCTCACCCACTTTCCCCCTCCGTCTGAAGTGCGGGCCGACTGTGAAGGATGGCGGTGGCATCGCTCAACACCGAGCTGCCTCTTTTACAGCCTCCTAAATGGCCATTAAAGTCTCATCAATTCATCCCTGCACATGAGTTCGCTCGCCACGACAGCCAGTCCCCCTCCCGTCACTGACGACAGGCTCACTGTTTTCACTACTGGTTATTATTTATTAAAGTGAATTATTGAGTAAAAAACACCAACAATTTGCAGCTCACAGATTCTCAGTTGTTGCTGCAATGCTGCTTTTCTCAATTTCATAAAATTCTAATTTGAAAACCATCAGGGCAGTCATTAAATTTCACTATTAACCAGTCCAAAGAAAACTATTTAGCCACATTTTGATGACACATAAACAAATATGCAGCAGACTCCCTGCTCCCAAATCAGCTGCTCAAATGTGACGATATCCTGCACTTCAGCTTTGTATAATTGTGAAAAAATGTTTGAGTTTTGCATTTGCATGTTGGAAAAACATGTGGAAAAATAATTAGTCTTTGGCAATTTTTACGAGCATTTTTAACAGTTTTCAGAAATCTAAAAGGCCACTGAGATCTGAAAAACTGTGACTTTTGGTTTATAGACCCGACAATTAATACATCAATTTAAAGAGTTTTTGTGCCTAAAACAGAAAAGTTTGTCTGGCTGTCTGTCTGTCTGTCTGTCTGCCTGTCTGTCTTTGATCCTTCACACTCTCCAGTGTTTCTCCTGCATGCGGCTCATCAGGAAGCAGAGATAAAACATCTCCACATCTTTTGTATTCACTCCACAACACGTTGCAGCAAACCTTTTCATTCAACCTCTTTTTTTTTGTTTGTGTCTTTGTTTCAGACTGAGAAAAAACCTCTTGTTGAAACTACACTTCTCCACCTACAGCCAACCAAACATCCACCCTCTCAGCTTTGCACACTGTTACTCCATTATGGGAAATCAAGTCATTTAAGTAAATGAGGGAAAAAAACAGCAGTTCATCACAAAATAACCATCAAAAAACATGTTGAAGACAATAGTTTATCCTGAGAACAAATGTGTCCCAGTGATGAGATTTTCTGTCAGTTTGATGTCGTAGAAAACTTCGTGCTGACTAATAACTACAGAACGTAAAGCAGCAGGTCAGAGGTTCACGCGGAGCTTTAAGGGGAGAAAGCAGCAGCAAACTTTCATCCCCGGCCACTGAGATTCCAGTGCAAACATTTCTCAGCCGAACCACCGAGGCCTCCGCCACACCCCACCTCCTGCATCCCCACGCAGCGGCTGCCATCACGAGGAGGCGGGCGGATGAACGGCTTCGTCGCTGCAGAGAGTTGGAGCTCAGTGAAATGGGAGCTGCAGCGAGGCAGAGACATTCTCTCTCTTTTCTTATTTCATTTTAAAAACTTTTTGAATTTACTCAGCAGGAGTGGATGGTTGTGGTGGAGGAGGAATGGGGAACTGGTGGTGGTGGTGGGGTCCCCCCCCTCCTCATAGTCACTCAGACTTCACCCTCTCCTCCAACCCTCCTCTCTGTCCCTGTACGCTAGACTTCATCGGTATTTGCTTTCAAAAAAAGCTGCACCCCCTCCTCCTCCTCCTCCTCCTCCTCCGCCTCCTTCTCTCCCACCCTCTCCTCCTCCTCCTCCTCCTCCTCCCCCCACTTGGTCTATACCCCTTCCAACACACACTCACAACACTCCTTTTCCAGTATTTGGTTCATTAAATTTTCTTCGAACTTCCAGAAAAGAGGCAAAAAAAAAAAAAAAAGGAGCCAGATCAATAAAGTGGGGCCATGAGCACAGAGGCGATGTGTGAAACCGGGGGGCTGCAGCAGCAGCGGCAGCACACATGCAGCAGCAGCAGCAGCAGCACACAGGGGCTGGGCTGTGGAGATGAAAGTGACATGGCCACTATGGGTCTCTGAACGCTGCAGAGCGGAGCCCCCGAACTGAGGCTGAATGAGCTGAATAGGCTCATCCATTCTTTGCTCCTTTCACTCTCCCCCGGCCCTAACTGTTGGAACTCTTCATTCCTCACAATGGCCAAATGCACTAAAACTTTTTCTTTTTTTTTATCATGCAAATCACCTCAAAACCCTGACTGGGGTTGTCATCATGTGAAGCGGAAAAACACACATGCACGTACTCTTACACCATTAAAGATCACCAGTGCTGCTATTCTTTGAAACTTCTTCTTTCTTTCTTTTTTTTTTTCATTGCTCTAAAAAAACTCATACAATTTTATAACTTTTCTAGGTCTGTTTCTCATCAGCATGCAAAAAAAAAAAGAAAAATCATCAAAAGAGGCTGCACATTTGATTTTCAAATGCGAATTATATGGAAAAAGCCTTAAAAAAAAAAAACCCCAAACAGCTTCTTTTCAGTTAGATGTAGGCCAAAACAACTCACAAAAAAAAAGTGGGACTCATAAGTCCACACATGAGTTTGGAGATCATTAGCAGCGCCTGTTAGATAGGAGCAAAAGCCAACAGCAAATATAGCTGCTTAAGGGCCCCACAAAGGCGTCAAGTGTTTGTTGACTGCTCAGGCTGGAGAGCAAACAGTAAACTCTGAATCTTTCAACAATAAGTACACATCTCCCACAGTCCTGTGACAGGCAGCAGTGTGTCCATGCCTCTGCTGCACTCCCCACACTTTCTGCCTCATGTTTGTTTCTCTGCTTTCAAGCATTAAGAGATTAAAACAGTAAAGTGCTTTAAAAGTGAGAAAGTGTGTGAGGGCGACTGCAGTGGTGCAATGTGTGACTTTTTAATAGGTGTAATCGGGTTTTTTTTTTATTCAAGCAAATAAAGAATAAAAGCAATGAAAAGTGTTTTTTTGTTGATGCTGGAAAATGTGCTTAAGTTTAAAAAGTTACATTTGCAGCCCAATTTTATTAGATTTTATCTGCGATTTTGACCATAAAACCGCTTCAGAGAGACTCAGAGTGGAAAACACTACAATAGTTAGTGTTGGACTATTAAAAGCTGTGTGCAGGGATTGGCGCCGAGCTTTCTGATCGCATCTCTTCCCAAATGGATCAAGTTGCATGACAAAAATTTTTTGGATTCCTGTGTCAGATAAGTTCAAAGTGCAAATGAGATGTGAAGCTGCCCTAAGCCTCATCTGCCGCTGACACGCAAAGGCAACAGAGGAGGAGGAGGAGAAAAGCCACCAGCAAAAAAACACATGAAACAAACTTAAAACGTGCATGTAAGAGTTGAAAAGACGAATCTACAGAAGCAAAAATAAGCAAAAACAAAGCAGTTCCTCCCCAAACCCGCCGCTGTCAGCATCACCACAAAGTTTCCTTACCTTCCGCCGACTCTTTTCACTGCGAAGCCGAGGCTCTTCCACTCTCTGTTTTTTTTTTTTTTGTCCGAGGAAAACTTTGCCTGGAAGTCTGATTCCCGTAAACTAGGACTGAGCTGGCACCACCATTGAACGCACGACGCGCAAACAAGCCTCTCCGGACTTGACGCGAAACTCCATGAACCGAGTGACGAGGAGAAAAAAAAAAAGTTCAGAGACGCTCAAAGTTCGCACGGCATTACCTCCCCTTCTTACCCCCGGAGATTCAGCGCGGAGCACGAGTCGACTTCAACTTTTTTCTTACAATCCATCTTCTCCAAGAGGTGCGCTCTTGTGTGCGTACCGTGCCGTGCGCGCGTTTCAGCAAACTAACATGGAGCTTTTTTGTCGTTCGTCTCGAGTGCGCGTAAAAAGTTTGGAGCTGAAGGCGCTTTGGCTTCACTCGACAGTTGTAGCAGAGACATGCGGTGGTGTTGAGATCTTCAGGCTGCTGATCTGTTTTCAATCCGACCCCCCCACACACACCCACCCTCCCTCCCCTTCTTTCTCCTTCCCCCCTCTTCACCATCTCCTCCTCTCTCTCTCTCTCACTCCCCTCTCGCTCCCTGGTGAGTTGGGCCATTTGCTTCGCCAGATGGGCCGGGCTAACTCTATCCAGCAGTTGTAGACGAGTGGGGGAAAAAAAAGTTAAGATAAAGTTTCATTTATTGTTCGATTTTTCACGGGCTTTACGGTTTAGAAAGTCCGTCGCAGCCAGTTTTGTCCGGAGTTTACAGCTCACACACACACAAACACACAAACACACACACACACACACTCGCATCAGTTGCAGATGAAGTCCTCCAGAAACCAAACGCTCTTGTTGACAGCGTTTCATCAAGTTGTTTGCACTCGGGGGGGAAAAAAAGGAGCTCTTGAAGCTCTAATTGTATTTTTTTTTCTTCAGGAGCAGTGAGTCCTGAGTGGGCGGACGGATAATCATGGCACTCTAAGATCTTTAACAAACCAAACTCGAAATACTAACAAATGCATCCAGACTCTATGGTTAAAACTTGTTGATTTAAAAGTAGAAAGCAAACAATTTTCATAATTCATGCTTTGTTTATTCCCATCCAGGCCCTTTTCATCTTAGCTGGAACCTTTTATTGAGCAGTGCAGTGGAGGCAGCGGTGGAGGAGGCGGTGATATGTTGCATACAAACAGCATTTATTATGGGATT
The DNA here is from genome assembly GCA_029814665.1 of Acanthurus lineatus. Lineage (NCBI taxonomy): Eukaryota > Metazoa > Chordata > Actinopteri > Acanthuriformes > Acanthuridae > Acanthurus > Acanthurus lineatus. The sequence continues at coordinate 22,030,986 of JAPZDV010000005.1, read as the reverse complement.
CATGAAGGTTTCACCTAAAGTAACCCTGTCCGTGCCAGAGCTCATTCATTGTGTTTCAATTAACTGTCATTTTTTTTAAAGAAAAGTGAAGGTGTGGAAATAAAAAGAGAAAAATGTTACTTCTCTTTTTCTGCAGTTTCTCTTTGCTGGAATCCCAGTTTATGAGAAACATGCAACTTTTGAGCCCAAAAATATAATCTTGAGGGTCCAAAACTAGATTGAGACACAGTTCATCCTTCTCAAGACAAGATAACATGGCAGGACACCATTTAAGTGTTTTAATTGTTAAATTAGCACAAAACAGATGAATCACAGTAAGACTGAAGCTTCTGGGTCTGGAGGAAGACGTCCGGTATGTTGTGTTAATAAAGAAACTTTGGAATATTACAGAAACATGAAGCTCCACCATAAAATCCTGCATTTGACTTTAGAAAAAAGAAAGAAAAATAATCAAAATAATTATTATTGTTGCTTTGTACAATTAAAAAGCTGCACTGAATCCCATGACGCAGAATAAAAAGCATTAATAAATGAACACTTCTGACATTTAACTTCAGAAAAAAGACAAATCATCGCTGCATGCAAACATATTACAGTAAATTGAACATGTTCGTTAACCAGAGAACAGGATGTAAAACCTGATTTACACAAGAACAGACAAGAAAGACAATATTAAAACTGTAACATTAAACACACCCTAAAAAACTGTCCAAAACGTCTCCTCTGATGTCTCTCACAAAAATCATTTTTTCATCATTTTATTCTATAATGAAAAAAATCTGTGGGGTTTTGTTTAAAACAGAAACAGAACAGAATGTGTTAGTCTCCTTTTCCTTTTGACATAAAATCAAATAAAGATTACAAAGATATCATATTTAATGTTTTACTTCATTATATCCATCGATTTTTATGCTGATTCTGAATTTAATGTCAGTGATGTGTCGTAAAACGAAATACTTATTCTCCCCAATTATCTGTTTGGAAAATTTCACAGTTAAACAGGTTCGTTTGTTACAGGTGAGAGTGAATCAATAGTCCGTCCAAAGTCAGAAATTTAATAAATAGTGAGTAAATGAGCTCTGAAACATTTTATTAAACTGTCTTTGGAAAAAAAACAAATTTTATTTTAAAATGATTGCGTTCTCTCTTTATTTATTATTTACACAACGTACCAAGTTTTCATTCTATGTCGTCCATCATATTATCATTTAAAGGACTTTGTGAAACATTTTTTCTGTCATTTAACTCAAATAACTGAAAAAGACAATAAATATAAAAAAAAAGTAACAAAAGCAAAACTTCTCAATTCACTGAATCGTCTCTTTGAAGTGTATTAAATGACAATATTTTATATTTTATATTAAATTATTATTATAAGGGATGCACTCATATGTTGTAAAGACTGTAATGTTAAAGCTGGTTGAACCATTATAACCATTTAATATTTAGTATCAGAGTACATTATGTGCTTCTTAATGATCTAATCTTTTGTTTGACAAATGTATTGGAGCAAAAAGTGAAGAATGTCCCAAGATAGTCTAATTAAGTATGAATTTAAACTAGAATAAAGTGGAAAATTGTTGTGCTTTAAGTAAATGTACTTAGATACTTTCTATCACTGATAGAAAGTATCACTTCATTCATTCTTTCCCTTTAACTTGCTCGTCGCTCGTACTGAGGCTCTCATGTTGTGTTTTGTGCACAAAAAGAGTCTCAGAGGCAGTTTGGCATCTGGAAATGACCTTTCTGCTCTTTAAGATGATGAAGAAATTTTACTCCAAACACATAAACTCCTCAGAGATTCATCCACGGTGCTTTTTTTTTTTTCAGAGGCAGCAGTTCAAAACTTGTGATCCTGTGTTCAGCTCAGAGAAAGAGATCTGGACTCACAGAAGGACTGTCAGGCCTGGTTGGTTTCAGAGCTCGAGGTGCTGCCACCTATTGTCCCTCTGTGTGCTTGCATCATGCCTGAGTGCCCTCTCTGAAAACAAGCCCGTGCACATGGGCGACCTCTGTGGCTCGCTGCGCCTCTGTGCCTGTGCACGTCCTCAAAAGAGGGTGAATGCCAGTGTCAGGCTCGCTGGCCTCGTCTGCAGAGCTAGTATGGTCTTGCAGGCAGGAATTTTAATGAGCTTGTTGGGCTTTTTTTTTTTTCCTGATTGGAATAGAGGAATGTAACTGCAAAGCGCTGACAGTGAAGCTGTTTGTATCACAGAGGAGAGAAAGTGAAGCGAACGAAGGTGAGGAGGAGAGGAGACGCCAATAATTTGAAGTTTGATAGGGAGAACATGAGATTATGG
>JAPZDV010000005.1:22006214-22028586 GCA_029814665.1 Acanthurus lineatus | reverse complement strand
GGGAGAACATGAGATTATGGTTTGATCATATTACCTCATGCATTCTTCTGTGATAACATCTGCGGCCTGTGATGGTGCGGCTCATTATTTAACGTTTATTGGGTACACACTGTTTAAATGAACTCAGCGCTCATGTCGGTGGATAATCTAAAACAAGTTTAAATATGATGCTGGTGGGCAAGAACTCGGTTACATGGGATCGACATGTCTTAATGATGGTGTGGGGAGTTTTTACTGATGTATATGGAGGTTAAATAATCATTATGTTGCTTGTGAATGATCCAAAACATTTGTAAGTAATTGATTTATTGTTTTGGTGGATAATGATCCACTGATTCCTTTAGGTTTTCCCAACCTAAATGCAATAAAGTTTAATGCTGAATGAAGGTCAGATTGAAAAGCTACACAGAGATTTTAACTCAGTTTTCTGCCTAAAAAAGGATAGATCTGCATATGTTGGATGGGTTTAGTTGTTCACTTAATGGAGGATTTTGGCTAAAATTATCTTAAAGGAAGCTGAAAAATAATCAGTATATGAGATTTAAAATAAAAAAACTACTTCATTCTCAATCCATCAGAAGGTGACATGAACAACAACAAGTGGAAAAAAGACGCAGTTTCCACTTGATTAAAAGAGAAACAGTGAAGAAATACTCTGTTACAAGTGAAAGTCCTGATACAAAACAATTCATATATGATATTGTTAGATTTTATTGTGTTAATCATTATAGTGTTTAAGCAGATGAAGGTAAATCTACGTTTTATAGTCAGTTTTTTGGGTATCTTGTTAATTATCAATAAATTTTATTTAAATCAACATTAACTATATAATAATTTATTTGTTAATGTTATTTTGTGTCATTAAACTAAGTCTGCAAAGTTACTTGCAACATATTGAGTCATCAAATAAATGTATGTATTGGAGTAAAAAGTACAACATTTGACTCTGAATTGTGGTGGAAAACAAGTTCAAGGAACAAAAAATAAATCAAAATAATCAGTTAAGTGCAACAACTTCAAATGTAATCAAATACACATACTTTTGTAAATGCAGTTACTTTCCATCCTTAAATAAAAAGCAAAAGAAAAACAGTGAAATGATCATTTTGTCAGAATGAGCCTTTGACCTTTAACCTCTGAGGAGTGATTTTGTCTTTTCAGAGTCGAGACGGTTTTGTTTGTGTAACTCTGAATCACAAATGTGCCTGAGAGGTGAAACACGCAGCTCTTTCTGTCTTTAAACTCTGACTGACTGACTCCGCTCGCGTCCATGTGGGTGGATGAGGTACGAGATGAGGCCCTCTGCTGGAGAACAGTGCACACTTTGTCCTCTTATCTGCACGCCAGCAGCCTGCTGACGGTCTGTTCGAGCCGCCTCTCTGCTCTCTGACTGCAGTTTGTTCCTGTTTCTGTGCTTCACAGGTAAGAAGGTTCAGGTTCTTTGTGCCTTTTGATTAAAATTCAGGCAGAAGCTTTGAGGGAAGAAATAAAGAGCAAAATTAAATGATATTACACATTTTATTTTACATTTACAAAATGATTAAAGTCTCCTCCAGGCACGTTTAAATACTCTGCTATGATGAATGTTTTGGTTAATATAACTTTCCTACATAAAAAGTGAAAACACAAAAGTCAGACTCAGGTGAGGAGTCTGTTGTTCATCTAAGTCAAAGACCAGCAGACGAATCTGAACGGTTGGTGTAGCTACGTCTCTTTTGTCATAAGCGTTTTAATAGACAGAGGAAAGAAGCTCCAAGTACCTTTTTTAAAAATCAGAAACTATGAACTTTACAGGTCAGCACAGACAAAGTCAGACATTTTGGGCGACATAAACATACCTACTCTATATTAGTATTATACAGTAATTCACTAAACTGGTGGTTCACAATCTGTTATCCTTCAGCTGATACTTTGTGAAACAGTTCAACTTCAGGCTAACTTTACCTTCTAAAAATGTATCATCTGAAGGATTTTGGAGACCTGAAGAAGTGAAAAATATTCATATTTTCATCTACAGAAAAAGCTTAAATTAGAGAAATTCCAAATGATACTAATTTGTATCGACTGACCCGTAAATTGGATATTTAAAAATACTTTGACTCAGTAACCAAGTCTGGCCACGTGTAACAGGGGGGTCATACGGGGGGCTAATGCTATATTGAATCGACCAAATCTTCCACTTCAGAGTGACTTTGAGCTTTTGCCTTCAGGCCGTCGTTTCAGGACTCCTGTGAGTAAATCAAAAACACTCCAGGTCACATTTACCCACAATGCATTTCATTCACTGAATGGTAATTAGCCCTCAGGTTGCTCTTCTTTTACTAATATTATTAGTTTGCACACCTCCACGTTGGTCTTTGCATGACTTGGTGGTCATGATGTTATTGTGGATGTTGGTGATTGTTCCTAATGTTGTGTTATTTTCATGACTGTTGTTGTTTTTGTCCTCCTGAATGTTGTCATCTTTGTTTCCTGCTGCAAACTTATTTCTCCTTGTGAGACAATAAAGATAATCTGAATCTGAATCTGAAACTTTTTCAACTAAAAAATGAGAACTTTCAGTTTCTTTCAGTCCCTCAAAGAAAGCAGAGGCTTAAATTTCTTAGAAAATGCTGCCCTCTAGTGATTTTCTGGAATATTGCACCTTATTCACCACCGAAGGCTCACTTTTACATTTTGACCATCTAAAACACCAGTTTATTCACAGCATCAATATTTAAAGTGTTTGACTTCTAGATTTTAAAAAAAGTTTCTATTTAATCTTCACTGAAAAATGTTTGCTTACTGTTTATTTAAAAATAATATTACAAGAACAAGATTAATTAGATATTTATATACTCTTAGTTCACTTATACAGCTGTTTTAATTTTCCCCAGTTACCCTTCTTGGGACTTTGTCATCCTGTTTATTTTCTCACATTTAATCTGGTTGGATTAGTTTCACCTTTATCACCTGTTTGTAAAGTTTGGTGACCTCCTGTGATTTCAGGGAAGCTTCATACACCTTGATCCTGAGTTGAGATCCAGATTAATTGAAAACAGCAGCATGGGAGCAAAGAAGCGTTTAAACTGATAACAAAGACCTTTGAGTGAGTTACAGCAGCACTTTTTTGTAATTTTTCTAATTTTGAAGCTGACTTTTATCAGTTTCTGTGCACCAAATCATCCTGCTGTTTATGCAATGATGTGCACATACTTACTTTACCACCATTTTGCACTCATGTAAAAGTAACTAAAATATCCTGTAAGTATCAAAAGTGAAAGTACTGATATTGCTGTTTTATTAGTGTGTAAGTATGTATGTATGTATTAGTAAGTATTATATTGGTGAAAACGTGATATTTGCATAACCAGGTGTTTATGTAGCAGCTGGTGAACAGAAAACTAATTTTGTTTTTTAATTCTGTTGGGCTGTTAATCATTAAAGCTGCATAATATTTTGAAATTTCTACAAAGGTAGGAATCTACAAAGTAACAAGTAAGTACAGTTATCACATAAATGTACTGCAGTAAAAGAGATGGTATTTTCCTCTGAGATGTAATAACATAGAGAAATACCTGCGGAAAGTATACATACCTAAAAATTGTACTTAAGTAAATTGCTATGTTGCATCACTAAGCAGTTAAGTGTTGTTTCTTTTTGAAAAGCTGGTATAACCTGAACAAATTCAGTGACAGTGTAATGAATGTACTTTACTCTTAACATACTGTTAACACACACCAGTGTAAATCAGTTCTGACTATCATAGACTCAAAATATGTCCGACAACAAACAACGAGCTTTGCAGTTTCACAGTTTCACAGTTTGTAGGTTTGCGGTGTTCAGGTCCTGAATCCTGAAGCTGCCACAGGAACATCTGACCTGTGAGCGTGGTGACATTTGGCCTGTGGGTCTCCTGAGCACGGCGGCGAGAGTGTGAGTTTTGTTTGTGTCCAAACTGTCCTGAGCTTGTAAGCCTCAGTTAGGTGCCTGTCCGGGCGGGGGCATTTGTTCTGGCTCTGCTCTTTGGGAATCCTCATTTCCAGCATTCTCAAAGTGGCCATCACAAAAGAGCGTCCGTCCGGAGGTACGAAAGCTACAAAACAGCCCTATAAACTGAATAGAACTGTCTCTTAGTGGCCATTTCCTTGCCTCGGGTTGTAAATCACAGCGTTTGTCGCAGGGAGGTTTATGTTGTTTGTGCACAATCTGCCACCACTTCAAAGCTGTGGGAGGGGACCAGGGGAGGGGAGGGGATGGTGTTGTCCCCTTTCAGTGACTCATGGTCAACCTCAAAGGACCTGGTCTATAACATCCGGTCCAGGCATTTTGTTGGCTCAACTGGGAGAAGTGGTCGAGAAGTTGTCATTGTCTGAGCTTGTAAGAGTCCAGCAGGTGGGAACGAGTCATTTTCTAAAGTTTTTAAGACTTCAGATGAGCCGCTTTTCATTGCTAATTTTACTTTCCACTACAGGAAGAATTACAAGGCCGCCTCGGCCTCGGATGTGACTTTGTCTGGGACTTTCCTCCATCTCCTCTCTTGAGGGCTCTGGTCACTTGAGGTCCAGACTCCCCAGCCGCAGATTGCTGCAGATACAGTAGCTGTCAGGCTATGTGAAGCCAAAGCCTCGCCGCAGCAGTCACAGCTGGCTGCGTGAGCTGGCAGCACAGCAGGCCACAAACAGCCCCCGTCTGCTCTGACTCACGGCTGAGTCTGGCTTTTTCGTGTCACGGTAGCGTGCGGCTCAGAGCCCGTGGAGGCGCATCGACACACACACCCCGACCACTAATCACACATTAACAGTCTCTCTCAGGGGAGGAATCAGTGTGGAAGTTCTGTGATGTCTCCAAATGATCCAGTAAAAACGAAAAAGTTTCCCCGCTGTTACGGTAAAGAGGAGAAACAGAATCACACATTAGAGAGAGTTTTACAGCTTGAGCCTGTGTTTTTTTTATTGAAGTAATAAATGAGCTTTTACTGTTTGTGCTGAGTTCAGATTCTCACTCACAGCGAGCACAAGTGTCAGCTGCAATACCTGCAGTGGCCACCGGGAGGAACCAGTGATCTGTTTTTGCTAGTGGATCTGTGGGACAACTTTTTTTAACAATAAAATAAAATTCATATCTGCTTATTTCATTGACATGAAAGTGAATTTTCAAACTGATATTTGTTGTGTTTGACACAAACTATTTTTCTTTTTGTCCAATTTTGGATTCACACAGACCAAAAACATCAATAAAAACCTGAGGATCTAAAAAAGAGTAAAAACTAATTTTGTATTGATCAAATCCACATTTGGAGACTCTTTGCTTGGAGTTAATGCCTAACTCTCTATAAAAAAAGGCCTCATGATGGATATTTAACAGCTAAATGACTAACATTATATGAATTTATTTTTCTTTTATTCTTAACTAGATCATCTAGATCATGCAGAAAAAGAAAGAAGTTAAAAAATGAGTCCAGAAATGGTGATGACTGTCTTTGACTTTGAAAACATTTCTGTTTCAAGAGCAGAAAGTTGTGTTTGTGTGACTCCAAAGTTTCAAACAGATCAGACCACAGCTTTGTGATACTTAACTGTTCTTAATGCAACATCAGAAGACTTGAAGCTTCATCTAAATCACCTCTCACTAATCTATGTGGTGAATATTCAAACTCAATCAAATCTTAAGTAAATCAAATGAGTTTCAGGATGAGGTTTTGGTTTACTGAGAAACAGGAAGAGGTTTCGTTCAATTCAGACGAGCACTTCAAGGCTGAGATAAAAGTTTTTCTATTAGCACTGTGCCCGACATTTTCATTACTACTTACAAAACAAGTGACAACAGATGTCATTGTGGTGAGATTATTGTCGGGTCTCTTTGCATTTAATTGATTGAACTGTACACAGCTTAGAGCCAGACAGGAAATGTGGTCGGAGAGAGAAAGAGAAAGAGAGAGAGAGAGAGGCAAGTAAAAGAAAAACTCCTGATTCAGAGCAGAATCATCTCTGTTCTGAACACATACGAGACCTCAGGCCACTGAGACATTTTCTAGGAGACACATTGTACAAATTGCATAGTGTGACACGGCCGCCGTCGGCTCTGTTCTCAGTCTTTCTTTATGATGGAGCGTGAATGAGCAGGGCTTGAACAGATAAGAGGTCACAGGCAAAAAATGGGCTATGAAACCTTGATGGACGACCTCGTTCTTTTAACTTTCTGTCACATGTGGATGAACGTTAGGTGCACAAACAGTCTACACAAAGCAGACCAAACAGAAAACCTATATCAGAATAAAACTACCTGTCCCAGTCAGTTTGTTTGTGTGGCAAGATGTTAGAATTTAATCAAATTCAAAGTTTTTGTGTGGAAATAAAAGTACCCAGTCTGCTTCTGTGACACTCAAGTCATCATGACATTGGATATAAGATATTTATCCTCAGTTATGGATGTGCTACTTGTTATAGCAGTGAGCACTCGTGTGTTACATGTCATATAAATGTTATTCCTGACATTTAAGTACATGTTGTGTACAAGATGTTTCATGTCTCCACCCTTAAAATGATCATTTTCACAAGTGTTTAATGTAACAGACACCAAACCAGCATAAAAAATACACAACACAGTCCTTTAAAACACACAGAGGTTCTGTGAAATCATCCACTGTGGGGTGAAACCTCATTAATGACCCCTTTGGCTTGAAAAGAATCTAAAAATGAAACAAATCTGATAAAATGTTGTGTTTCAGGAATATTCTGAATGATAAACTGTTTCATCGCCGCACTTAAAGTACAGAGGAGCGAATCAAACAAACACAATCATTGTTTATAAGAAAGTGGAGCGAAGGCAGCAGTGACATGCTGCGTATGAGAAAGACCTCCCAGCAGCCCTCAGTGATGAGAGATGCTGATATGAGCGAGGATGAGATAAAACACATCTCCACCTAAGGCCTTTTTAGTGACATCCGCTCAGTTCTTGGACTCGGGGGTTTGGCTGCGGTTGATTCTCCAGTTTTTTGTTTTTTTTTTCCTCTGACAGAAACGCAGCATCTTGCATCTTTGTCGGTCTAAGTCACAACATACATCCTGTTGTTGTGCGACCGGGACAATCTGTTTAAAATTAGACCGTCACATTAACATGATTAACTTATCAGCTGGCTGGTGCTCAGGGCTTTCTGCAAGAACGACCGATTTACAGTCTTTTTTTATCCATCTATTCGTGGCTCAGAGGGGTTCAGCAAAGATACAGCTGATGAAATTTCAAGACCCTCAGTGAGTCTCTTCAGGCAACACAGTGTGCACCGTGCAGTGTGCTGTCATTGTGTGGTACTTCACTGTCTCATAAATCACCAAGCCGTTGACCTATGAAGCACCTTTTATGGCCCATCCTGCATGTGGGAGCGCCGCCGCAGAAACATGAGACGACGGCGGCGGCGGTGGCGGCGGGCATGCGTTGAAGCTGCGCTCCCCCAGCTGCAGATGTCCAGATAAAACTCAGCGACTGTGTGCGTCACTCTCTTGTCATGGTACTTTGAATACTATCAGCTCGCTTTCAAGATTGCCCAAACACAGAGGGGCAGTTTGAGGAACCTCTGGGAGGGATCAGACCAAAATATGCAGGCCAGATCGAGATACACATCGCTGGGTGAGCCTGGGAGAGTAGAAAGACAGCAGATGAGGGGAAAAGGAATAAACTCTTCCTCATCTCTCCATCTCTCGCCCATGTTGCCTTCGCCTTCAGTCGTCCTCTTTGTTACTTTTTCGGTTCTCTGTTTACCCTGCGACTCTTCAACCGCACGCCTTGATGCCCCAAAGAGAGCAACTGAGCTCTGCAACTTCAGATCATTTCAGTGCTTAACAATAAACAGTTTATTGTAAAAATGACATCGTGTCCAAACCAGTGAAAGCTTATGAATTTTAGGGTTTGGGACCGATTAGGTGATTTGGTTTGGATGCAGCTGGACTCTCACTTCCTGACAGGTGTCTACTTTTTATTCTATTCATAAATCTATTCAGTTAAAGGTTAAAATGCTCAAAAAGTTTCCAGAGATCTCAAGATGACATCTTCAAATTGTTTTATTTAACTTAGAATCCGAAATCCATGTAGTTTCAATTTACATGATAACGTTAAACACACAAAAAGTGTCAAGAAACCAGATCTGAGCTGAATCCATCAAAAATAAATACTGTTGCTGGAAACCTTGATTATCTACATTTTGTTAACTTTTAATTATTTTTATGAATCAAAGTTTTAGGGCTTTAGTCACATATGACAATAACAGCTCTGACAGTGCAGGATGCAATTATTTTAATAAAAGTTTTTCTTTTTGTTTTAACATTACAAAATTCACTTAATAATATTTATATTTTTTAATTGAAAAATAACAGCTAATTATCAAAACTCAAGTTCATTTCCTGCTGACCAGGTATTGGACTTTTTTTCTAGCCATGACTTCATGCGAAGGACTTAAAATAATTTTCTGTTTTGCATTTTATTTTTAAGAAAGTAACATCCAAAAAAAATAAGCCGCTGAAATAAACTTGACATAACACTTAACATACTTAACAAAGCAGAATATTTCATGCATTGAGTATAATTTTCATTTCCTTGCTGCAGATGGTCAATATTTACCCTGAAATGTAAATGGAGCATAAATGTAAAACCTCAGTTAAGTATTTAAAGATTCTTCAGTAACTATAAGCAGATAAAATCCACTTCCGTTTCCAGGTCTGATTTAGCTTTATGATTTAGAGTTTCGCATGTGGCAGTAAAACCTTTCTGCTGTAAAGTTTTGTTAACCATTGACGCTGAGGTTTGTTCCTCGAGCACGACTCGCCTGTTGGTGTCCACATTCGCTCTCTGGCCTTCATCTGAGGGCTTACAGACACCTGTCCAAGTGGTGCTGCAGAAACGCTACGCAGATGCAAAAGATCAAGGCCGTTTTCTTTTGACATGCCTTCCTTCCTTTGTTTTTGTTATAGTCGGCCTGTGATATATTACTTTGTAAACTGGATGGCTGGCCAGCTTGATGCCGCCTCTCAGCTGAAAGACGTGGCTGTTTTTTTTTATCCGACCAAACCGTCTGAGAACCTCAAACCCGGAGACAGAAAAAGGAAATCGGACTTCGACTCTCTGAAATCTGCATGTGAAGTCTCCAGAGGATCCACTTGTTCTTTCTCAGATGTGATCCAGCCGCCACGACCGACTCCACCTCGGCCCCCGCTGCAGCCGCCGTGACTGGAGCGGCGGCAGTCGAATGCAGCGTGCTGGGTAGGTGGTGGGGGGGGGTTTGGGATTTAAACGAGGGGTTCATGTGTGCCACATCTGAGTGCTTTGATTCCTTAATCGAAGTCCCATCAGGGAAAAGGTCAGAGGTTGGGGAGTTTCCCCGCCTGCTCTCGCCTTTTGTTGTGGGCTCTCGCTGCAGCTTTGGTGATTTAGCGGAGGCGCTTTGATGTGCCATTAGACGGGCTTGGAGGTGACAGGGGTTGGGTATCTTCATGAGACAGGTGAGCGATCGTCTCAGACAGGTGAGTGATGATGAAAGACAACAGCCACTGTGTCGTCTACAGTCTCATACCTACTGTAAAAACAACCTCTTAGCATGTGAGCGTGTTAAGAAGTGGATTCGCTTCGAACCCTTTGAGCCAAAGTCCCAGATGACCACACTTTCTGTCACTCAGCGTCTCATGTCTCAGTCCTTCTCGCGTGCATAAACACCTCACTTAGTGCCGTTCGGGGGACTTTTGCATTTGAAGAAAACAGGTGAAGAAAACATCTCGAGGGTCTGTTGTGATTGACGGCTGTAAAGGTCAGACTGCAGTAAATAAGGCAGGTATCTGAAATGTATCCACTCAGCGCAAACACAAGCCTGCTATCACATTACACAAGCACACATACGCTGTATTGTCTGTTGTAGGTGTTTTAAGAGCAAAAAATAATGAAGACAAAAATATCTTTTATGGACCCGGAGCAGTTTTCTTTGGAAAGCAGAGTGAGTAAACACGTCTCACACCGTAACATGCGACATGTAGGCCACAGACATCTCCACGGTGAGTCAGCCAGACTGAGCCACCGTCTGGATCTTCATGTTATTCCCCAGGTGACCGTCTCCACCGTCTTAACCCCGTTCGTCTCAGCACACAGACAGTCCAGTAGCTGGATGCCCTCATTCAGGAATCTTAAGACCTTCGCTTGGCAGGATCCACTTCACGTCTCTCACCTGAGTGTCATGTGAGCCTGTGAAAGTGGCTTCATGACACCTTTGGCTCAGTGACTCTTAAAGGTTCAGTTCACACAAATCGCAAAAAATACATTCAGATGTTCAAACTGGCTTCTAAAGATCTGCTCAGGTTTGAGATGTCTGTCTCATCTGTCTCACCACCCTACAACATGACATGAATATTGTTTCTGCAGAGCCATGTTACAGTTTTTCATTACATTATGTAACATATTACTCAATTCATTAAATATTCTCCTAATTAAATTTCTGTTTATTTTCCAAGACTCCATTCACCGCTTTCAGAGACCCGACTGAGATGTGTTTGAAAATCCATCATGAGCAGAAAGCAACAGATCAATTAATTGAAATGTATCTGTAATGTGCTAAAATATAGTTACATTATACAATATAGAACAAGTACAGAAGAGTCATAAGTTTGCAAAGTGTATCTGAAATGCTGGTTACACAGCAGCATCTGTCCGATGTTTGCTAATGCTGAATGACATCAGTGATCATACTGCAGTGGACGAGGCAGATGAAGTTGGCTGCCGCAGCAAAACACCCATATGAGTTAAATGAACAAAGGGACTTTTTTCTGTTTATGAAAAGAGTTTTTTAATTTTAAGAGGAAGATCTTTTTTGCTTGAGGAGCCACATTTTATGCCGAGAGCACAAATTCAGAGTGAGAGCATCAATCAATCTGATTGGCTTCTTCTTTGAAGCAGCTGCAGCTGAAGTGCACAGGAGCATCTTGAACCATCAACCGTACCAACATTATGCATTTTGTTTCATCTACAAAACAATGATTTTAAATATATATTTTAGTTTGGCTTTATATAGCAGTTATACTGAATACTTTTGCACACATGCTGGTGGAATCAGATATCAGATACATTACCAAACAACTCTGTGACCGTAGTTATGACATTAAAGCACTAATTTTTTACTTTTCCAGCTCGATATCACAGAAAACTGATGATCTTTTGATCAAAACAAGCAAACTTTCTGCATCTTTGGGATAAATTTGTTATTTTTTCTGAGCTGCAGAAAAGACAAGATCTTTCTCTAATTTTTTGAAGGTCTGAGCCATTTAGGAAGTTAACCTGGCACATCGGTGAATGAAGCCAAAGCCTTCTGGCTACCCAGAGAGCCGCCCCGTATTACAACTACAAGTGTAATCACAGTAATCTGGCTGAATCCCATTATAGCACTACCAGAGTCTAGACAGCGTGATCTCTGCAGAGCTCCGAACTCTTCACTCATAAATGACATCAGTGAATTTTATACCGTTACATCCCTCACACACACACACAAAAAACAGAAGTCAAGTGGGGGCTTCCACAAGATGCACAGAGACACACACACACACACACAAACACACACACAGACACACAGAGCTAACCCCCATCCAATAATCCACCTAAATCAAAAGGCAGCATAACCCTGCATGATATCAGACAGAGGGGACAGAGGATTTGCGGCCTTTCTAAAAATAAATCATAAGAGATGAATGAGTGGAGTCGCTCGCTCTAAGCTGTATTATTCCTTCATGTACACACATGCTTTGTGTTCATTTACCAACTTTGTTTTGTGTGTGTGTTTTTCTTTCTTTTTTTTTAACTTTCAGCCTCCATTACCTATCAGTGTGTCCTCTGGTTTCTCAGCAAAGTAGATTGATTGTGCTTAATAGTGTGCTTTGTGAGGCGGGACATGTTCCAGACAAACACGTGGATTAGAGAGCACAGGGACACACTGTAACCCAAGCGCAGGCAGATGAAAATGTTCTGGATTTCCTCCGCCAAGCTGAAGTTAAAACTGTCCCCATGAACACGAGTTCATGTCCTTTGGTGTTTTCACTGACGGCGATGATGCCGCTGTCCTTAAATGGAGGGCATCGGCGCCCTGATGGTGAAAAATGTAGGACGTGTTAAAGCCACGACAGACGACGTCCTGAGAGAGAAATTCAAATATCGAGGGGAAGACTGAAGGTTCATGTGATGGTCGGTCACGTTTGTCCAGAAGATGATTCCTATAATTTTGCACTTTGGTCTATGAGGCTCTTTTGCTTTGATTTCTCTGTCTGACTTTCAGCTGAAGGCTTTTCACAAGTAGGAGGTCTTTAAAACACTTTTAAGAGTTCATAATCGAGATGTTTCCATGCTATTTAAACTGCCCAGGTTGTCAGTGTAGCTTGTTAATGTTTCAGTCAATGTACAAGATCTTCGGTTTTAGGTGTTTACTTCTGCAACACACTGTTGGAAAGCTTAAATATCCTGCGACTGAACTGATGCAAACCATTTTCAAGATACATCAGAACAGCAGGGTCAGTTAAGGTCTTTGTGGGACCAGACTGTAGCTGCAGTCATGTGACGTCCATCGTTCAGTGGTCTCCCAGAAGCAGCCACCTTCACATAGCTGAACAAAGATCTGACTGCATGATTGTCACTCTGCTGCAAGAGGAAGAAAATGCTTCAGCTTGTGCGTATTTTCTCAAACAGTCACAATCTGCTTTGGGATGCTTCGCCAAGATGCAACCATGATGCCTCTGTGAAATAGTAACAAACAGACAATGAAGGTGAGGAGAATTCAGACTGAAATAGTCGCGCAATGACAGACTGATACCCACAGTGAAGCTCTGGTGGATCTAATAGTTCAGTAACTTTTCTTGCAGGATAAAACTTTATTTTAAGTATCCCAAGACAAACATGCTGTATATTTGCAAATGAGAAGCACTCTCTGACACAGATTTGAAAGAATGTGAAAAAATGTTAGAAATAACCCTCTTAAATCCACAGAAAAGGTTTCAGATCTTTTAGTTCAAACTGGTAAAAAACAGGAGCAAAATCAAAAAGTCAACAAGCTCTTTTACAAGTTTTTTAGCATCACACCAGTGAAATAAAGCAAGTTTGTTTGAGGAGACAGTTTGGGTGCAACACTAAAACATGACATTTTTGTAACAAACACAAAGGGGTTTCATATTTACGCTCCACCTTTTGATCTGCCAGGCCTGCTGCTGCACCGTTCATCCAACCGTTCATACATGCTGTTGTTGCATGCATGCAGCGTGCCACACACTCCACTTTCACCCCAACATCCTCCTTCAGTCTTTAAACTATTAACGTCACTTCCCAGTCTTCATGAAATACGTTCGGTGTTTCAGTGAAGGGGAATGACGAGGTCAGAACCCCGACACCAAATATCTGCACATATCCAGCATTTACATAATAATGTGTTCCACATGAGACGGCTGACTGAGAGCCAGATGATGGGCTCGGACATCTTTCAGTGGTCCCTCCCCTACTCGCACATGTTGGCTTCGCAGCACATTAAAGTACCACTTGATTTGAAGAGCTAAGCAGGGCTGGAGGCCTGCCAAAGGGGAGCTCCGATTGCAGTGTTGACATTGCTCTTTTCTCATCCTTCACCTGCTATCTATTAGCTCTGTGTGAGTGATACTGGGGCACCGTTACATCGTTTCCCAACTAGAATAATTTTGCCCACAGCTCATTTTGGACTCAGATAAGTTACGTTGAAATATGGCATGAGGGCTCATACAGATCTGGTTATCTTAAGAAGAAGATATCATCCAAAAGCCTTATAAAGGCTGAAACAATTAAACTGATATACAAATATGATTTTGTTTCAAAGTTAGGTGGTTTTATTCCATTCCTCGTACTGTCTTTGTTCGAATCGTGTGAGAGGCCAGAAAGGTCTCTGTTGTGAAACAGAGTCCAGTTTACACCTTCTATAACGTTCTTATCTGGCTTCTCCTTCCTTTGTGTCTCCCTGTAGTATCGATGACATGTGAATTATGAAGCCATTGTTGTGTGTTTTGGTCGTGATGCGACACATATTTCAGATTTCAATATACAGCAGCCCCTCAGAGAGAAGTGTCATGGTGGTGTGTGTTACCCCCCTGAGGACAGGCAGGTGTAAGTTTACACCACAAACACTCAGGAACACACATATCTACTGTATACCACCACATGTATGCACAAACACACACACACACTCAGTACAACTTCAGGCTTCATGGCTGTGGCAGTTTTTTTGCAAGGCATAAGGACTTGATTAAAACAGGATGTGATAATGTGATGCCTTTTAAATAAACTCAATTAAAAATATGTACATAAAGGAAATTTATTTGATTTCCAGCAACACATTTCAAACAGGCTGGGATGGGAGCGATAGAGTTGTGTTTTTCTCATTTCAAAAGAAATGTGTCTTTCCAGGAACGGTGGCCCAGTTACTGGGAGTTGTTATTGAAACTGGTTTCCTCAGTAGAAATAGTTCCAGTGCAGACGGCTGACAACATGTTTTGTGGCTAAACCAGAGTAACCAGACACTGATCCTGAAAGGAGATGTTGCTTTATGTTTTATTTAATACACAAAGCACAACAACACAGTTCCTTTTGTTTTCTTTCTATTTAGAGAAATCCAAAAAATCTTCCAGCTTTAGTTTGTTGCAGGTAGTCAAGTCAAGTCAAGTCGATATCACGTATCAGAAATGTGCCCGAAGGGTCTTTACAACCTGCAAAGCGTGTGAAAACCTACGTCCATAAACTCCTGAGAGAGTTCAGGAAAAACTCTGTAGGGTGAACATAATAACAATTAAAACATGGATGGATTAATATGGAAAAGGTAAAACTCAAGCACAAAAATTAAAAGGGAAGAGGAGGAGAAAATAAATCAATCACATAAAAAAAGACAGACAGGAAGTGAAGCTGAATGAGGACTGAGGCGACGATGGTCAGTAAAGAGAGAAAAAGGTCCCAGGATGACAGACGTTCCATAAGTGCTTCTTGTTCTCATCGTCTTTATAAGATCTTATAATCTTGTGAGTTCCTCAAACCTTTTTATTTGCATAACTCATCCCATGTAGATTACTTTTTCCCTCCAAAACCCTGAGGTCATGTTAGGCAGAGCAGCAGTCGGTCTGCAGGAGGGGGATTAACTCGTGTGCTGTGCAGGCTGAAGCAAAGAACCCTCTACTGTCCCTTCCTTAATGCTTATTAAGAGGTCTCTGCTTCTAGTCAGCTCCTCCTCACACACACACACACACACACACACAAACACACACACACACACGCACACACACACACATACAAACCCCTAACCTTAATCTAAACCAGAACCTAAGAAATGACATTTTGCCTCAGTAGGACAAGGCTTTGGTCCCCACGAGGACTTCTGCTCTACAAGGCTGAGGTTTTTTTTCCACAAATGGTCCCCATTAATAACACACACACACACACGCGTACACACAAAACACAAATATGTAGTAACACAACTTTGATTTTGTGCTCTGTCACAGTGTATTTTATGAGCTTTAGTCATTTCAGTGTGTCATTGATGTTGGACAGAAGGAGCTGCAACCTTCCGTTACAAGTTTCCTACAACTGGAAATGCAATTGAATAAATTTACAAACTTGCACGAGTGTATCATGAACATATTGCAAAAATGAGTGAACAAAACTTCAACTATATGCTCTTACATTCATACACAGACAACATGCTAACGGACATGATCAAATACAAGAGCATGTTAAGATCCTGAGGTTTCAAAACTGAAGAAAAATACATTTCCCGAGTAAATTTGAGTAAACTTTTTTAAGAACTTGCTCATTGTGTCGCTCCTCCGAGGTCCAGGTGGTGAAAGAATAATCCAGTCTTGTGTGGAGAGCGAGCGCAAGTGTCGTATGGCGTCTGGACAGCATCCTTGGGACTGATGACTCTGCACGGCAGGTCCAGACAGACCTCGAGAGGGGATTTGGTCACGCAGGAGTGGAAAACTGGGGCACACTGGGATCTGTGGTCCTCAGACTGGAGTCCTGGGTTTTATTGAATGAGCCTGGGCTGACCCAGCAACAGTTGCTGTCACTTCCCATTGGTCCAGCTGCAACTAGTGGCGTACAGATATTGGGTATCCCATGTCGGCAGCTGTCAGTCAGTCACCACCTGCCTTTGCACTGGATTGGCTTCTAGGTTGGCTGTGTGGCAGGTCTCTGGACTGAGTGGGTGCGTACGGGGACGAGTTATACATCCACGATTGGGATGCCAGATCTCACAAAGATGATCTTTGATGGATTTTACAACTTCGGAGCAGCAGCATCATTGGAGCTCCAGCGTGTCCACGTCCAACACACACCATGGGGTGAGTGAATTTTCCAGCAGCATGTCCAGTGTGTGTGTGTGTGTGTGTGTGTGTTTGTCTGACAAAAAAGAACAAGCTGAAACTCATGAGAATAAATGTGCAAGTTTTCTAGTAAAGTGACGTTTAGTTCATTTAGTCTGATACAACTGTCCAGACTCAGGATTTATTTCAGACAAACAGAAGCAAACTGAATGCTTGTTGATTCTCAGAGTTTAGTGATGCAGTTTGTGTGCTGGTTAAGCGTGCAGTCAACGCCTCGATACTGCAGAGAGCACATAGGAATGAGAGGCCGGCTAATCACATTATAGGAGACAATAAGCTGGTTAGTGTTATATGACAGCGACGTGTCTGACCTCTCGTGATTCAAACACAGACTCTGATGCTGTGAAAGGATTAAAACTCTGTGCATTGTGTTAAAAAGACAAAAAAAAGACCTCAGATTCATGTTAAAAGGTTACTTTTTTTGTCTCATATCTCCTCTTGGCTTTAGGATTGTGTTTGTTTTCAACCAGCAGCACAGCAGGTGCTCAACACCACCCTTATTACCTTGACTTGGCTGATTACTTGTAATGCCTGAGTGCGTATGGCTGAAGGCGCACGCCGGTGTCAGTGGGAATGCCCTCTTAATGGGGGCAGCAATCAGGCAGCCGTTGCCACTGAGCCAAAAGAAAACATGCTAGAAACATGCAGCATGTCAGAGGCTCATTAAGGAAACGGAGCAGCGTTTATCACACTGCTGAGAGGAACAGTAAATCACTGTGCTCCCCTAGAGCGCTGAGCGGAGGGAGTCCTGCCCTGTTAAACGCACTGGTCAGCACTCTGCACACACCACTCACTGTGTGTGTGTGTGTGTGTTTCTGCTTAATAGTTGCATAGCAGAGGCCAATTTTCTTACTATTTTTATGTTCAGAGATCTCCAAAGATCAGGGGTAATGAACTATGAATGTTGTCCATATAATGATGCACGTAAAAGTGTGTGTGTAGGAGTTGTGTGAATGCTTCACTTTAAGAGGTTCAGTACAGCACGTCTGGTTCAGTCAGTAACAGAACTGCAGAAAATAAATTGCTAAAAACGTATGATTTTGTTTTAGTGCTTTAAGGCTGCAGTATGATTCTCTAAAACCATGTTTTAGAGCTTTGAGTTTCACTAAAAGTAGTTTTGATCCTGCAAAGAATGTGTTTGTTTTTTGAGTTTTATTGTTGTTGTTTTTTTTAAAGACAAAATTTGAGTTATGATGGGTCAGAAAATTTTTAAAAAAAGCAACGCAAGTTCTCTAATAAAATGCGAATTCAACATAAACCAAATGAAAAGTCCCACCAGAGATCATTGTGGATGTGAACAGAAGCACTTATCTCCTGTTTTCTGTCGCGATCCAGTCAGTTCATAACCTCATCAATCTAAATCTGCTCCATCCATTCTTATACAAGCAGCATTATGGAGGAAACACATTGTGTTGTGTCCGATGTGAACGCATCAATTCATCTGACATTAGCTCTTGATTAAGTCTTTCAATTAGATAGCCATCAGCAGCGTTGGGGCCCTCGTACAAACCAAAGGGGATGGCAGACACACAGCCAGAGTGAATTGTGTCATTGTAAGGCTGATAATGGCTGCCTTCTTACACACATTAAATGCAAGTCAGGGGGGCCCTTGAGGCCCCTGGTGGCCTGTTTTTGCATGAAGTAAAATGCCTCCCATTCAATAGGGCATGAGCAGCAACGTTAAACATTTATGGAGGTTGTTTAAACAGCCGTTAACTGCAGATCAAGTGAGATCTGCACTTCTGGTTTGGAAGAATCTGCCGTTCAAAACCTGCATAAACACACGTGTGCACACACACAAACACACACACACACGCACACGTGCAGAAGCATGGGAAGGAGCGCACACGCGTAGTCACACATGAAATTACAAGACAGCATGTCTGCACACACACACACACACACAGATACATGAATGAAACCGTTGCATGTACATACATAATCACACACACACACACACACAGATGTCTGAAAAAACAAGCTGCTGTGTGTGTGCATGGACACACACACACACAGACCCGCACACACACACAGATCATTCACCATTCATGCTTTTCAGTGAGGCTGCTGGAGTTTGAGCCTCTGAAGTGAAACCAAAACTTTGGACTCCAGTGATTCAGTGAAGGATTGTTCTTGTATCAAATAGGTGCGACTCATATTTACTTGAAAAGTCAGTAAAAAAAAGTTTCACAGAAAGAAGAAAACAACTGATTGGTAACCATAAATATTATTCATGCTATCTCAAACCGCTTCAACACAAAGGATCCGTGTACAACTCATTTTTTTTACAGTAAACTAAACTGAGCTTTGACCTAAAACTTCTCCTGCTTTGCACACCGACAGCTGTTTCTTCAGGTCAGAGAGAAAAAGATTTGAAAACATTATCAGGCTGAATGAATTATGGGAAACAAAATTCAGCCCTAATGTGAGCCTGGTTTGGATCACTTCACAGTCAGTAAGACAGTTTAGAGTTTAGGGTTGATGTAATTCCATTTTTTAAATTTAAACCAAATGAATGATCGCATTAGCTTAAACTTATCTGAATACCTTTAAATCCCTTATAACTTTGGACTCAGAACATTTTTCTCCATTACTTTTTGCAAATTAAAAAAGACAATACAGATAAAAGACTCTGCAAGATGTATCAGCTGAAAAAATGAAGTATGTTGACACCATAATTCAACATTTGCAGATGGAACAGCATAAACATTTCCAAAAAGATGTAATCTAGGTGGGATTATTTTTCCTTAGAAACATTTTTCCAACATCTCACATTTGTGATCCAAATTTTTGGGGGGAAGAAAGTGAATTGGATTAGGACAAAGTGAAAACTGTGTGATTTTTAGGTGCAGAGGATCTTAACAATGATCAGTGGAATAAAAACTGTGTATCAATAAGTTTGTGGCTCATCATGCATCAACTCAAGGCTGAATCCGATCTTAAGGGGTCGTATATTTCAGGAAGACTCCAGTGAAAAAGTTTTCCACTCGATGTATTCACGTCCACTGCCCCGGTGCCCTAATTTTGAAGGGTTAGAATATTCCACTGTCCTATTTCTCACTTGCCCTTTTCTCGGCTAATCTGGCCTCCAAACCTCTATCTGAGAAGACGAGACCTGGCCCCTCCATGCAGGATGAGGAACCGAGATTGTGACCAGACCAGATTATCTTCGCCGGTCCTTCCCACTGTCTCGTTCTCTGCCCAGACAGAAACGTGATGTAAGGTCGAAGTTGCGCCTTGAGCTGTGTGCCGCACGCCTGCCGCCTCCTTCTAATATGGAGTTAGCCTCCTTTCGCCGCTCTGTAATTAGCAGTGGAGGCAGGTTGGGAGATGGACTGTAGGTGGAGAGGAAACACTGTGAGGTCATGAGGCTGGTGCTGGGTCACCGTCAGGGTCACGGACTTGTTAATGAGGCGAGGATGTTTTGACTGCGCTGATGAGTTAGTTGGCCCGTGTGCAAAGAACTGGAAGTGATTTGGACTCAACGCAGGAAAAAAAAAGAAGTAATGGGTCAACGCTATGCCAAGCTGGACCCAAAAAAAAAAAAAAAAAGTTAAAAATCAACCAAAAGTCATGCTTCAAATGAGAAAAAAGACCCCTGCAAACATTTGGAATATTTTCACAACCTTTGCATAAATAATCTCAAATGTCTCAATGAAAACAGATTCTGTAATTGCACTGTTGTATTTACATCCTCTGAGCCTCTGTTTGAGATATGGTAATAAGCCTGCTCACAGTTGAATTGGCAGCGCACACAGTTGGCTCGGTGTTGTTTTGGTGTTTTGTGTGGGCTGGGGCCAGGATGCCTGCCGAGGCGCTGGTGTGGACAGCTGGCCCGTCTGATCCCTCTAGTCTGCTCTTAAATTGGTTTTAGCGGCAGCACTAATAAAGCTGATTATCTGTGTGGCTCAAGGCCCCACTAACCCTGTGACACTCCTGGCAGCTGGTGGGACCCGGAGTTCGGAAGCCATCCGCACTGCAAAAAATAAATTAAAAAAAGAGGCATTTACATTTGTGATTTATGTCATATAGTTTATAGAAAAGAGGGAAAAGTATATAACTTTAATATTTCCAGCTGCTATTTTACTGTAGTATGTTGTGTTTTAACTAGGTTTTTGGTTATTTGAGTATATATTTTTATTTTTTACCAAAAGACTTAAAATGCATGAAGCTAAATGACTTTTTTTTCGCATTATTTGGAGCGTAACACCACTTCCTCCTTCTTCTCCTTCATCAGCTCTTCTCAGTTGACGGCTAAGTCTTGTTCCCTTCTTATCTCCCGTTCCCCCCCTCGGTTTTCCCTCTCTACCTCCTCCCTCCCTCAGTTCCTCCTTCCCTTCCCTTCCTCTCTCTCTCTCTCTCTCTCTCTCTCTCTCTCTCATACAGTCTGAGCAGCTGCTGTCAAACCCTCTCTGCTGCTTTACCCCCACCATCATCACCCCACCTCCCCTCCATCATCCCTGCTTGTTCCCACCCTACCTCAACACATTTTATATTTATTTATTTTTAATGAACACACCTGGACCTTAATTGTGTCCCATCTTTTAGTATGTACAGCAAAAACAAACCATTCATTGTTACCTGTGCACGGCGATGCCCTGCATGTGTGCACACTGACATGTTTGGTCCCTTTGCTGAACATGGGGGGGACACTGAAGGTGGTGTGTGACCCTTTTTTGAGCCTAATTGTTTGATGCTAATGCTAAATTTGTGCTAGATAACACACACCTGCACACACACACTCTATAGGAGCTGTAGGGCTTTGAACTTTTCCCCCTTCAACCAGAGAAACACACACAAGTACAGAGATTACAGTGGCTTAATATTCATATTGATTAGTGTGTGATGTTGTGTTGGGAGGGGGGCAGGGGAAGAGCGGCGGCCAGTGAGGTTACTTCAGTTGAACATGACTCGTATAATACTTGAAAGCAATATCAACATGGACCATTCACAAACAACTCGATTACCGTGAAAATCCAGATTATGGTAATAGTTAGATTAAGGTCTTTGCATGATTTACAGTAACCCCAACAATAGTCCAGTTATTATATGTCAGGACGCATAGAGACGGGAAACAGGGCTGTAAAAAAATAAAAACTGAGGGTTGATGTGTTAAAAAATATAAATAAAATCTAAAAGTTAAAGACCTGAATAGTATTTTCTCGTCTTACAGGTGACGTGTGTGAAATGATAATGATAAGAAGTGATAGGGGGCAGTATATGACCAGAATAACCCCTGACTCTCCATCCTCTTTGCTGCAGCCCTCTTTGACCGAGGTGATAGCCGCTGCTAGTTTGTTAGCTCAGTTAGCTTTGCAGCTAGTGGCTCTATTACCTGGTTACTCTAACTGGAACAGGAGCTTGGGGCAACGGAGGGGTGTTGGCGTTCATACTGCAGCTAACACATCTGGATCAGGACTAAACGTGACCTCTGAGACCAACTGTGGCCACTTTGACAACAGAGGTGATAGTATCTAAGTGTAAGCGGGAATTTTCTCATTTTTAACTGAGTATTCTGAGTATTTGATTTCAGTTGTTGGAACAGTGGGAAGAGAAACTATCTTTAGACTGTGTAATTACATTCATAATCTATTTATATATTCATACTGTAGAGATTCACAGGATTCGGTCATGAGTTCACACACTGTCGACTGTCTTCTTTATTGAAACAATGTGTCACTGTGAATCCTCTCAGCCTTCAGTAAATTTGATTAAGTTGGTTTTTAGTAGCTACTTAAGGCGTGTTTGCACCCATTCTCTAAAAAATTGTCATTATCTGTAGCAAATTTAATTAAAAATTTTTAGCGTGAATGATTTCAGCCACTTTCAACTCACATCTGATTGTTGTTCTCAAAAGTCAGCATTTTATTCGGATGACTGCTAATCATCGCAATTTGCTCTGATGTTCAGTTATGCAATTATGTTTGACTGCGACCACATTATGATGGATATGTACATGTAATACATATGTGCACTGAAATTTTTTTCAATCA
>JAPZDV010000005.1:21980030-22006114 GCA_029814665.1 Acanthurus lineatus | reverse complement strand
TTAAGTTGGTGTTTAGTAGCTACTTAAGGCGTGTTTGCACCCATTCTCTAAAAAATTGTCATTATCTATAGCAAATTTAATTAAAAAGTTCTGGTGTGAATGATTTCAGCCACTTTCAACTCACATTTTATTGTTGTTCTCAAAAGTCAGCATTTTATTCGGATGACTGCTAATCATCGCAGTTTGCTCTGATGTTCAGTTATGCAATTATGTTTGACTGCGACCACATTATGATGAATATGTACATGTAATACATATGTGCACTGGAAGATTTTTCAATCAAGGCTTACAGATCATTATCATTGATTATTTAACATTGTTAAGGTGTTTTTTTGGCAGTGATAATGAGAATTCGTCCTTCTGCATGATCAAATTACTGCCATGTAAACACACATGGAGGAATCTGCCTGTTCAGCAGAAAAATCTAAAACTTTTTAAATACATCATCTGGTTTCCTTCACCGTCTGACGCGTCCTGATTTGACCTTCCTGGTGTAACTTAATGGTTTTTTTGTCAAACACCCAAATCACTCAGGGGCAGTGTTTTGAATAAATGAGGAACATGACTTTGCAGCAATCCCAAACAATCATATCATTAGTTTTTCAAAGATGTTCAATGAGCCAAGTACATTATAATAATTAATTTTTGATCAAACGTCAACCTCTGAAGTGTTGATAAGGTCAGAAGCTGTTCCAACAATTTATTCAAAATGGTTAAAATGATTTAAAAAAATGTGGATCAGTAACATCTTTTAGGTAACGGTGGAGAAGGTGTGATCCTCGTGCAGTTCTGCCGGTTCAGCTAACACCCCTGGGAAAAATGTTTGGATGGTGAATGGGTGTCTTTGAGTCACCATCCCGGCTCCCAGAAGCGTTGCCATTTCTCTGGTTTCACTCGTTGAGAGCAGCTTGCTTGATTTGGCCGGGGGCCCGGGTTTCCTATAGGCCGTGAACTCAACAAAGCTTTTATGACAGGAGTAGTTTCAGTCGCTCCACAGAGAGAAAGAGAGAAGGGGAATTATCATGGTGGAGAATCCTGCAGCAGAGATCTTAAACAGAAAGAAGCTTTTTTTGTGTTTTAAAGGTGTCTTTTTTTCAGTTGCTGTTCTGCTCATCAGCTGAGAAATCTTCTTTCTGAGTGTTGAAGTTTTGATTTCAAAGGCACTTATCTGTTCATTTTATCATCTCACATTGTGTTTTTGAAGTGCAGCAGTGCAGCATTTGCATCAAGAGTCCGGTTGCCAGAGTAAAAATGTTGGCAATGTTCATTTCTGATGTGCTAAAATTGAAAGTGTCATTCATTTTCATATCAAGGTTTCAGCAGTAGACATCAAAGCTTCCTGGTTCAGATTCAGTTTAGGCCAATCCAGCTTCATGTCTGAGCTCACTATGGAGGTCTGCAGGTTCACCAAGGTGATACAGTCAAGGTCCAGCAGTGATTGTGGTGACAAAACCCATTATTTTCAGCTAAAACATGACCTTTTTACTGATATTAACTAAGTAGTTTTTGTACCTTAAACCAAACAAACTTCAAGTTTCACTTTACAAAATGTAATGAAATGTTAGATTTTATTATATCCACGTTTTTCCAGATATGTACATTGCCAAAATTAATTCTGGCGACTGGAATGTCAGGTCCTCTTGTGTGAGATGGTGGAGGAGGCTGAGGAGAGGGGACGTCTGGCTGCCTTTCTTACCCTGCTGCCAACATTACATGGACCCAGATAAGTTGGAGAAAATGGATGTGGCATCTCCTGCAGAGTCTGAGACAATTCACTGCCAAAGACCTTAATACTCTGCTGATAAATGGTGGATTTCTCCCCCTCTTACCGTTCTGGAGTGAGTCTCTGCTCCAAGCAAGGGTTTTGATGTGTGCTTGTTGACGTGAAGGGAAAGAGTCTCCAATTTACTTTAGAAATTACAGAATCCATCAGGACAGACAACAAACAGCACATGCACACATGCAGCTCTGTGCAATCTTGGGTGTGTTGGCATAAGTAAATGTGCTCCACACATGTGCAGTTGGCATGCTTGTAGGCGTTTGCAATCTGCAGTTATCGACTTTAAATAGAGTGCCGACATCCACACAAGGGGCACGCGTAAACCTTACCAGCCGTGAACGCTTAGATCTCACAAACCCTCCAGGCGACACGGAAAGAGCTATTTAGGTTTAAGATGGAACCTGAGATTTACAGTGGGACCGGTGCAGTGTCAGCAGTGATGCAGGGATTGAGGACCGGTATGGTGATGAGGGAGCTCAAACCCTTATTTATGGTAATTAACTCTGTGGAAACCAAAAAGAGCAGGACACACGAGTACAAGCATCAGAATTGGATTTGTTTATTGCATCCACCTCAAAAAGAGAACAGATGAGGGAGATCAGACATCAAGAGGGGATTTGGAAAAAGATGCTCATTTATTTTGAAAGCAAACAGTCGAGGTGGTTTGGACTTTGAATCAGGAGTCTGGCAGCCTCTCGGAGCAGGTATGTCAACCTGCGATCAGGCCCAAGGCAGATCCAAAATGTACTAAATGCCCCATAAATACTTTGTTATTACCAAAACAGAGTATAATTTGACTCACCTGATGTAACTGGGCAGCTATTCACATCAGCATTCTCCTGTCATTTTCTCTCACCATCTTCATGTCAACACTATGCAACAACAATGTCACTGCATCAAGGCTGAGCTCCGCCCAAGACCATTGTGATTGGTTTAATAAATCCAAATAAGCATGTTTCTCCCCTATCAGTGATGATATGCACGGCCTGATCTCTGCAGATCTCTCTGTAGAGATAGGGTTGTCCTTGTGTTACCACTGACTTAACTCGCTCTACAAATTTTGATCCTGGGAAAGCTGAATAATCCCGTCCCAGATGCCCCGAGGCGTCTCAGCGCTTCATAACATACAAGGAAATCAGTGATGTTTTTAGCCCCAAGATCATTTAGTGATTTATAGACAAGTAAAAGGCTTTTAAAATCTGCTGTTGGGCTCACAGAGGAAGCACCAACATTTCATTGCTTGATTTCTCTTTAAATTGTGCTAAGTGGTGACCTCATTAAGGAGAAATATAAAGACTGATTAAAACAATCAGTTACATTCAATCGAAGCATTTTTTTTGAAAATTCTCATTTGAGGTCAAAAAGGGGTAAAAACACACATATCAAAATGATGCACGCCCAGCATGTGTGACACGTTTTACCCCCAGGGAAAAAGAGGAGCCCCAGACACACACACACACACACACACACACACACACACACAAGAAAAAGACTTCAAAAGGCTCAGAGACTTCTGAACATTTAGGAAGTAAACAAAAACGTGACGCAGGCGGCTGCACTGTAATTGCCTGGTTCCTTTGACTGTTGCCTGGACTTAAAGCTGGAATGTGCAGTGGAGAAGAACTGTGTTGACATTAAACTCGGCCTGGATGGAGAGTCTGCATGACACCCTGCTACAACTCTCTGGAGTTTCAGCTGGTTTGATAAGCCGATAAGTTCACCGAATGATGGATGGATTGACTTTGCTGGCAGGTTAAATGGTTAAACGTTAATATACGTCATGTGACCGAGAGATATAAACATCTGCAACCAATGACCACAATTAGAGTTACACAGAACCATCTGGAAAGTTGTTCATAGGTACCGTTTGGGCAGGCACTCTCCAAAAATACTTGGCATCTAGTTGGATGAACCATCTGTCCATCACAGGCTGACATCAATCAATCAGAGCGCAGGAGAAGAGCGCTACCAGCAAAACCAGGCGGTAAATCAAACTGCTGAGGCCAGTCAGCAGAAGAGAGAAAATGTTTTTCCCATTAAAGTCCATGTGCTTGCAGTTTTAGCAAATGAAATAAATTTTAAAAAGCATTATATAACATTATTTTAATGATTGTCTTTTTATGTTGTTTTTCTTTTTGATTGCCTCGTGAATCAGTGTTTTCATTTCTTGGCTGCAGCGATGACGCCACTGTAAAAAATGAAGAGAAAAACAAAGTAACTGCACCGGGTCAAGTATTTAATACCTAGTTATCAATTTTACTTTGGAAGGAGGAGATACACAAGACTCAAATAATTAGAGGGGAGATGTGCAAAATTAATGCCCAGTCTTGCAACACAGGTCTCATGTTTCACCAAAGCCTTCTTTAACAGTCCGTTAAGTATTTATATAGATCTTACATAATTCTGTAAATGAAAGGCTTCAACGTGAAGCATACCAAAGGCATTTTTTTTGTCAAGCAGCTCATAATTAAACCTTATTTGCTGGTGGAAAAAGAAATGTGGCATGCAAACACGGATTGATTCTGGTATTCAGAGGATTAGAGGTGGACATATTTCATATCCCATCACAGTATCATCTGCCCTCCTCACCTCTGCAACACTTTTATTTTATCTCATGGAACGAATGTGTCTCTGGACTGAGCCAACGGAGTATATCTCTTCTCATAATATTACCTCTGAAAATGACCATGTTGCCCAAGAATGTGTTTGGGTTTTGAACGTTTCATCACCTTGAGATGATGGATCATGTAAACCAGTGAATGTTCTTTGGCAACGTGACCAGAGTTGGATTTGAGATGATGAAGAGAGATGCAGAACATTTTCTCACATGATAAAATTCAACTGTGGATAAATGACACATGGGCACTGGTCTTCGACATGCAGACGCTTCTCTGTATTCAATTTCACTGTCTTCATAACTGTCTTATGTGGTTTATAAAACATCTGTTTGAAGTTCTCAGGGGGTAAAAAGGGGGAAAAAATCAAGAAAATGCTCAATGACAGTTCAGTCTGCTTGAAAACCACCGAGGAAAACCACAGAGTTATAAAGGCAGGTACGGACTGAGATGAAGAGGATATAAATGACACAATGCCATGTACAAAACTCCCATTTCATTTAGCTGAAAAAACATTTGCACATGTTCTAATATGTTGGAGCTACCAACAACTCAGAGCATAAAATTTATTGAAATATTCTTGTAAAAATATCTTTAACAGCAGGGCATCACCGGTGACGTCGCCGCCACCGGCAAGAATCATGTTATTTAAAAATAACATTTGGAAGGTTTTAATAAAACATAAATGATGTCATGTGTCAGTAGTACAGCACATCCTCAATCATTTTAGCTTCTTTGATGTTTTCACTTTTCACTGTAGGTGGAGTAACTTTGGTTTCCACCTTTTGTAAAACAGAAAAGAATCATTAAGTGTTAAACTTTTTTTAACATTTTTTGTGCAGTAATGGATATAAACTCTTCCTCTGCTTTTATACATTTGCATTTTAGTGAACTGTATTTGCCAAAAAAGGACCAAAAAAGGACAAAAATATCTGTGTTGTAAATTATTTACACCACATATATTATGAAGTTGAAATCATATATCATCACCCTTTAAATGCAGCATGAAGCAGCAAACTGAAGTCACTTTCAAGCATCACTCAGTTTGGAAATGTGACCTGGGATCTTTGTCAGATGGTTTGTTTAAAAAAGTGGATCAGAATTTGAAAGTTTGTATCGAGTTGCATCATGGGAAGTGTAGGAGCCTCTGATTTCAGAATTTGACCCATTTTTAGGATTAAAACTCAGGATATTTACTCAGTTACTTCACTTCTGTTTTGAGTTTGACAGTTTTTTTGTGAATGTTTTTCTCTTTTTTTGTCTTTAATTCATGCAAAATTCTGAATATGCAAATATTTGATGACTGAGAGCATTTTCATTTGAACAATGACCAACAGTTGAAAAACGAAGGATAGCTCGCAGTGCCTTGCCCGAGGGGATAAAACACGAGTCCGTCGGCCTGCAGACTCTCTGACCTCTGGCAAACCTTCGCTCAGACATGCACAGTTTGTTCCTCCGCACAAACAGAGGTAATGCAGCAAACTACCTCACCGTCCTCAGAGCGCCATAAAACCTCTGGGTGCAACTTCAGCACATGGTTTGCTTCCATCAGTCCGGCTCCTTACAGGGGTTTCATAACATTTGTAAATGGGACAGTGAAAACAGGACAACCGTGTTACCGAGCTGCGGTGACGGACAGCATCCAAGCTGTTTACATTGGGCTGAGTCTGACATAAACACACACTCTCTCCCCATGTTATCCCTCCTCTGTGTGTGTGTCTCTCTGTGCTCCCCACGCTGTGGCTTCTCGTGGCAGGCCTCTCAGTGGCGGTGATGGGGTCAAAGGGTAAATATGTGACCCGGCCTTGTCAGGATCTGCTCCGGGTTCATCAGGACTGAAGATAAGACTCTGCCTGCCGCCGGCTTTTTCTCGGTTTTTCAGCTCAGCCTTAATGAACAGAACCTGGACTGTGTCGTTTGTGTGAGTGTTTATTATATAATGTGTGTGTGTGTGAGCTCCTGAACCCTCACACACGTCTGCAGAGTGTACAGTACACATAGGTGGCATATATGGGTGTTAATGTGGGTGACCCCGCATGATGAGGCAGTGTGTGTGAGTTTGTGTAAACAGCAGTCAAAGTGCCCCCCCTGTACGACTCAAAGACTCGTCTCACTCTCTCTCTTTCTGTTTTTGTCCCGTTTTTGGTTTTGGCTTTTATATGTTCATGGATTATTAGCAGCTTTTCTACAATTTATTGTTTCCTGAAACATGAAAACAAAACCTGAGCTGCACTGATGAGCCAATTAATCAGTAAGTCGACTGATAGAAATTCATCTGCAACTATTTTGATAATAATAAATAGTTTTTTGTCATTTTACAAAGAAAAATATGTTGAATATTTTCTAGGTTCAGCATGTTAAATATGAGGATTTGATATTTATCTTTTTCAAATTTGACAGTAAACTGAATGCCTTTAGGTTTTGAACTGCTGGTTGGAACAAACTGAAGACATCAGAGAAATTGTAAACAGCATTTTTTCCACAAGTTTTTGAGAGGAATTAACTGGCTGATGAGTAATTGTTGGTTATCTTTATTAGTTTCAGCCTTTCAGTCTTTGTTCATTTCAAGTTCTTTCTTTTGGTCCGTACTTGCACGACTGACACACGGCCTTTCAAAGTGTGTGAACAAACCTCTCTCTCTTTGTGTTTCATTGTAGTGATTTAAGCAGAGTTTTTATGTTGTAAACTGATACATTTTATTCTCTGTATGTTTGAAGTTTCGCATGAAAAGAACAGTAAATATTCTAATTACCAATAAGAAAAGTTGTGGTCCTGCGTCTTGACTGAAACCTCTGGTGTTTGTGTTCCTCTGATTTACAAAATCAGAGTCTATTTGGGTTGAATCTGTTATGTCACAGCGTCTCATGTGCATGAAAAGAGCTGAGGTCTGAAAATCATCTGGTGTGCATCAGGCTTTACATGGGATTTTTACCATGTAATGTTAAATGTATTTATTTTATTCAGTGATTTATCTAAAAGAGACTGGGCACATTATTAAACACTGCTGTAATTATGCTAAAGTTAGCCTAAAGGCTGTTTTTTTCCTCTGAACACATGTTAAAAAGTGGCCCTAAAAAAAGAACATGAGCTGGGAATTTTAAAAGTTATTTATACGGTTTATATGTACACAAAACAATAAAACATGTATTTATGTTCTTAAAACATATACAGAACGTAGAAAATTCATTGTTCT
Source organism: Acanthurus lineatus (assembly GCA_029814665.1). Lineage (NCBI taxonomy): Eukaryota > Metazoa > Chordata > Actinopteri > Acanthuriformes > Acanthuridae > Acanthurus > Acanthurus lineatus. Next base: position 21,998,526 of record JAPZDV010000005.1, on the reverse strand, counting down.
ATGATAATTAAAGCAATCAAAGCGAACCGCACGATACGCAGCACGAAACACAATTAAAATGGGAACTGTTGATATTAATAGACATACACCATATACTAAACCAGACGACATCATACGGGCACTAATTTAAACATGAAACACAAAAACAAACCACACACACATAAAAGCTACTCATACATAAAACACACATAAATCACTGGGCCACAACAAGAGCGACGCCCCAGTCAAAGACACGCATGCAGCATTTTCAACTTTTATTGCTGACAATTACTACCCAGTAAAATAATTTAAAGATGCATGTGCTTCTCTGAAAGATTACTTCTTCATCACATGAAGTTCAGGCTGAGAAACATGATGTGCAGCTGACAAGTGCAAAAAAAAAAAGTTGGGAAGAGTTCAGCTTTTATTTTGATGGAATAAATAAAAGAAGAAATGTTCAGATAATCAGAAAACAGATGCCAAATTTCCAAGAGTCTGACCGAGTGATTTCACTTTCATTTTCACTTTGAGCATAAAATGACGAAATGTTCCCTCTTGTCACGGCAGCGTTGAGGTGCTCAGCCACTCGTCTGCAGACCTCGCTGCTCCTCTGTGCTGTAAGCTGTGCTAGCCTTGACCTTGACAACCAAGCAGCCTGCCATCACACCTCATTAACATTAACAGCAGTCTGCCTGGTGTGAACTGTTGGCTATGGGAACCTTCTGGACTTTTATGGCTCCAATTGGCTGTCAGGTTCTAACATGTGGAAAGAGGAAGTTGTATTATCTTCACTGCTAAGCTAATGGTAGGCTGCATTCAGGTTAGAAATGCCTCACGGTGTGCAGTGGTTAACACCCACGCCTCGCAGCAGTGCTGTATCAAGTTCTGCAGGAACAATGAGGACGCTATTGTCCCCACTTGTACTCACAAAGCACGTAATACTCTAACTAATTGTACTCTTTATAATAGCTGAGCTGGAAGTGCAAAAAAAAAAGTTAACCCTATTCTTGAATTATCATGAAAAATAATCCAAAAAACCTTACAATGTTTCTTTAAATTGGGACAGGGGCCTCATGTAAAGTGTAATATGATATTAAAGTGGCATTTTTAGCTTTAATATTGTGCTTTAAGTATATTTTACCTGTTTGCTTTTCCTTTTCTGAAGAGTTTTAATTCAAACAGATGATTCATACTGAAAAGAACACAGACTAAGACCCTGGTTTCTCGAGTTTCCTGTGATCCTGGAAATATTTCTTGTCTTCGTAGAAAAGTTAAAAGAGAGGCTGTGAATCTTTGAGAGTTGAGCGAGGTAACGGGACAATGCACGGCTGAGAAGCTTTGTGCAAAAATACTTCCTTGCTCTTGGGCTGAAACTGTCCGCATGGCAGAGCTGGCAGAGTGTACTGTCATGAGGGTTTTCTCATGATGTTGGTCATGTGGGTTCAGAGACCAGAATGAGAGGATAAAACACAGGGAAGATGGAGGGAGAGGGTATGGGAGGATGTATAAAAGGAGGGAGTAACGTACTGAGACGCAGATGTGAAGACTGAAAACATGAATGTGAAAAAAAAATAAGAAAAGGAAGAGGGAGTGGAGTGAGAGATGAGGGAAGAATGCAGGGAATGGGGAAAGGAAGGAGGTGGGAAGATAGGGAAGGAATTTTTAAAAAAGGGACCACATTTAAATGCAAAAAAACTTGAAGGAAAGGTATTAATTTAGGGCATGGAGATGAGAGGGAGGAGAGGGAAGTTTAGAGAGGTAGGAAGGAGGAAAGGAAGCAAGGATTCTTCTCTTCTTATTCTGTATTTCTTTAGGCATTACGAAAGGAAGAAATACAGATGGGGTAAGCAAGAGTGGAAAGCATGAGGGGTAAAAAGTGAGGAAAAAAGGGGAAATAACAAGAGACAAAAGAGAAGAAAAAGACTGATGAAAGATATCCAGGCCTGAAAGATGGAGGGATGAGATCAGCACACTTTCAGGCAGTCAGGAAGTGTGTCTTGTAACTGCTTTTACAAATGGCCGCCAAGCTGGGAAATATTTAAGGCCTTGAACGCTCCTCATATGTCAAATACAAATCCCTGCTGCACCAAAAGGTGACCTGGGAAAAACAAACAAGGCACCCTAAGCTCCGGTCGTAAAATAAGCTTCTTCTTCTTCTTCTTCTCCTGTGTTATCTCCTCAAGGTTAGCCGGAGTTAAAGCGAGGATAATGATGCATGAACAACAACAACAACAGAGCAACACGACGAAAAGCTCGGCATGGAGAGATTCTGCAGGAGCACGAGGGGGGGAAACGCACAGTAGTCAGCCGAATTTTAACTGCCTGCTGAGGAAATGTAAAAGATTTTATTGGTGTTTAAAAGAAGATAGGGTGAATGAGGGCCTATTGTGAGCAGGCCTGCAGAGGAGCGGGGGTGGGAGGAGGTTTGAGGGCTGGAGGATTGTGCAGGGCTCAAGAAGCTTTGAAACACGGGGGTTCAGGATCAGCCTCCTCAGCTGTAAAAAAACATGAAGGCCAAAGCTGTTTTATTCCACCGTAAAAAAGGGCCTCCTGCCGCACGGCTCTGTTTACACAAACGCCTTTTATGTAGAGTCACCAAACTAGAAGTGATGGTATTAAGAATGTACAAAAAAATTAGATTGTTCCCACTTCAAAGCAGGGAGGGAAAAAATCTGGCCGGAGGGAAATTAATTACATAGTCATAAATGTGAGCTGGGAGTGAGGAAACCGGTGGCTGAGCCGTTCGTTTTTATAAGCTCTGAGCTGGCTTTTGTTTATAAGTTTTCCTGCTGAAAAACCCCAAAGTGGTTTCAGTTTGGCAAATTAAAAGAGAAGCTTTACTCATGAATCTTCTGGACTGTTGCCTGTGCTGAAAAAATATTTGCCGAAGTGACAGCGTTTGGTGACCTTCTGACCTCTGTCAGAGCTGACAGAATGAGTTTTGCAACTGAGTGCATCGTGATAGCTTCCACTGTCATAAACCATGTAAACATAAATTGAAAAATTGCTATAACAAGGATAAAATTAGTGATTCTGAAAACTTTCCATCAAAACTTGTGAAAATTTGACCTAAATGTACAAAAAAAAAGCAAAAGAAAAGTTTCTGAGAGGCAAAATGGCATGAACTTCATGACTTTGGTGATTTTTAAGTTAATGGTTGAGGTTTTGAGTGTCTACTGTTCAATGGAAAGTCATAAAATTTGGTTTTGACGTTCCTCCAATGATGAATAGTAATTCTTCTCTTTGTTTTAACTAACAAATTGTTGGTTTTGGACACCAGTGCAACACAGATTGTACTGTGATATACTGTTAGTTTTGTTTTTTTCTAATGGAATTTGTTGACCACATCAATAAAAAGAGAAAAAAGGAAGTTTGATTGGTAGAAAGATAATCAGAACCATCTGAAATGATCCCAAACTGGGTTTAATGGGACAAATCCCAAACCTCTACAAGGCGAGAGCAAAAGGGTAAAACAACAAGTAGCGTTCTCGGGTAATTCTTCAGAGTCGCATTAAACTGTTTCATCATGTGCTTTTTTAAACGGTTGGCTGACTTCGACTCACAACAAATATGAAAAGACTAAAAACCAACAATTAGTAAATCTTCTCTCTTAGTTCTCTCCAAGTTTTCTGTCATTTGGCGTTAAAATCAAAGCCCTGTGCTACAAATCACCAAAACCACACAGTCTGATCTTTAAAAAAAAATTATTCTCAAAACAGTTGAATTTTTTTTATATTTGTTTTTTTTTTATTTTTTTTTAAATTTTTCTTTTACTCAATAGGAGGGAGTGAAGATTATCCACAATTGCTTCTTTTGTTGTAAGAAAGCTGAGGAATATCAAAACTTTTAACTGTTTACAAAATCAAAAAGAGCAACAATCAGTGTCTCATGACTCATGAAATAATGAAGAAAACATCCTGTACCATTAAAACATAATCCACTGAATCTAAAAAAGGAAAAAATACTAAAACATCGATTAAATTACTGATTCTGAGAGCTTATCTTGCAACAGTAGCTGAATTTTCATCAGGCAAAATGACTTGAACTTCATGATTTTGGTGATTTTTTTTTCTCCAGTGCCTCCATTAAGTTCATATCTGAAGTTTTAAGTGTCTGATAAATCAAAATATATCAAAATATATCAAAATCTTTTAACTAGTCAGAATCTCTGATATGAAAATCATTAAAGACTCTTTGGAGCCTAAATAATCTTCCTCTCTGTGTTTAATGCCACACCCCAGATTCACTAGTAAAGTGTGGAAATGACATACCAGCTCTTCCTCTCTCCTGAATGACTGAACAGGTTGATTTCCTTTGTGAGGTTTATGACGTGAGGTTAAAAAAAAAGGCAACTCTGACTTTTAGTTTCAGACGTGGCATGAACAGGGTTTCCCGTGTGAACGCCCTCCTCTTCCATATCCAGAATTTCTTGCTCTTTTTATTACTTTACCTGACTTCCTGCCCCGCTCCCGTCATGATCACTGCAGCCACTAGAGGCTGCCGCCGAGCAATAAACACGAATATGGGTCGTAATAACCTGCCTGCATGGATGACTAATGTGTTTTTTGACGAGGTCGTGAAACTCGTGCAGATTGTACCTGTCAATCGAAGTTAATCACAAAAGAGTCTTTGTGATGCTGTTATTAAAGTTTTATTGTCAAAAAATAAAATACATGACCCAACCATAAAACACCTGTTTTCAGAATGGAGTTTTGTTTAACAGTCTCCTCTCTGGAAGGACCGCAGGCGACAGAGGGTTTTTTTAACGTTAATAATTTACATAAACTGAGCCGACCGACCTTCTAATAATGAACCTTGTAAATAGCATAAAGCAACTTCGGAAACGGTGCTAAAACTAACCTGTTTTGTACGTTTCTTGGCCGGTAGTTAAAGGTTGCGTAATGAGCACATGAGCTTAAAAATAGACAGCTGTTCCACCACAGCAATGCAATTAGTTAACAGTGACTTGAACATGTTGACAGATGAGAAATCAGCAAAACAAAGTTGAATAGGCTGAACAACATATTTGTCTATGTCAGGTTTGTCCACTTTGACTGAAACAGTCTGAGAGGACAAAACCAGAAGCTGCATTTAGCAAAACCAAGGGATGTTTAACTGATATTCACTGTGGCTAACTGTGCAGAGCATCATGAGTAATTCCACTGTATGTGTTGTGTTGTCATTAATGAGAAAAGGTCCTGAAACAGCCGACATCTGTGCCATATTTGCTGCTCGAGGCCGCACTATTTCGGTCGGACCGTGTCCAGCAGTACGTACATAACACATACACAAAATGCCTTGTGCATAGCATAACGCTTATCTTTCAGTGTTGCTAGGTGGAAGCATGCTCTATTTGGGAGTGTGGTTGTCTGTAGTCAGGCAGCAGCATTTACTGTTTTGGAACAGTTTTCAGACCAGAATGTGGAGCCTCCAGGCGGACTCTCTCGTTTTCATCATATGACTGAAAAAAGCTCCCAGCACTGTGTGTTGGTTTCCTGTCTTTTTTTTTTTTTTAATTTCACAAACTGTAGCTACATTTGGCTGTTTACTCCCTGAGAGCTCAAAAGCAAGGAAACACTTCCAGATAGAGCTGTATGGGCGTAACCAAAACTCAGGGGATAGCTGACGTGTGTGAACACGTCCTGTCAGAGAATAGTTGAGATCCCAGGTGATGTCCTCATGGACAAACACATGACTCATTCACGTCCAGGGTATCTGTGTCCATGTGACAATGCGGGAATAAAAGTTGGACAGAAAAAAAGGTAAATAAGTCGCTGTGTGAGTGCAGATGTTTGTGACGTGTGTTTCCTTGATGATTAAAAAAAACATCCACTGCCACTTGTGTGTTAACCATGCTGACCTAAAGTGCTCAGATGACATTTACAGTGTGATGTTATTCAGGACAGATGCAGTCCAGGTGTTTTCTTCATAGCTCCAGGGAGGGTAGCCTCATCACAGGTGCTGTTCAGATGCTGGCTGCTGAATTGACACCATGATGTCACTGCAGGGCTTTTCCATGACCTGAATCAGCTCTGAAATCAGAAGATCCGTCACAATGTGCAGCTGCAAAGTCACGCAGGGTCCAAAAAATAAAGGCTGGTGATCAAGACTCAGTCTCAAGTAAATATTTCAACTGATTACCACAGAAAATTTGGCTAAAAAGGGGTCAAGCAAAGGAGCTGCAAACTACTGCTTTCTTCTTCTTCTTCTTCTATCTCTTCTTCATCTTTATCTTAACATTACCCACCATGAGCTTCTTGGTCAGGACACTTTGTTGTTTCATCTTTACAGTTTCACTCAGTCTGTCTTTAAATATCTGGAGCCTCAAACATTCAGGCTAAAAGAGAAAATCCAGTTCCCTCTGATTTGCTGGTTGTGGTTATTTTAAGATTTTAATGACAAGGAGTATTAAGAGGAAACATGAAAACAGAGCTGGTAAGAGCAGTTCAAAGCAGTTCACGACACAAGAGGAAGAATAAAACAAAGACGGTGAGTATGTCACATTAAATAAGGCAACTGACTGATCAGGAATATTAAAGATTCTTTTGATTATTAGAGTCGAGGAGACACAGTCATTTAGTCTCCAATAAAGTGCAGGGATTTATCTGATAAACTAATGTTCCATCAAAATGATAAAATCCACTAAAGCAGGAGATGACTGAATGAGTTACATGCAGAAATGTTCAGTTTCTTTCTTAATTTTTCAGTTTTCTCTTGTAGTTTGGTTATATTTAGCAAAAGCTGATGGTTTGGATTAAACAGACTCATAGTTTGAATGGAGAACCTCCTCTGTGTTCATATTTCTCTGGTCTTTTTATGAAGTTACAAAACTATAATCACAACAACATGATTGGTCAGTTGCGATCCAGCAGCAGCTTTTTATTTTTACGATGTTGTAGAAACAACACCGATGACAAATCCACATCAGATCGGATGTCGATATTTTTTCTGTTGCACTGACGATCCGTTCCCCTGTCCAGATTGTAAAACTCTTGGGTTTCCTCCCAGCATGCTCCTCATTAATCCCTGAGAGAAAAATCTAACCAGATTCCAGTTAGTTCACCCACATGTCTGCAAACAATTAAGCAATCAAAAAGAACCATTCTTGGAGGAAGCTGGCCTATTATTCCGAATTACAGTTTGAGAGATTGTATTTCCTTGTCTTGTTTCACTGGGAGCTGCACGCTCGGTGGGACTTCAGTCCCATGTGTCCCTGATCAACACGCCTCTCCTGGTTAATCAAGGTCACATTCTACTTGTGTTCTACATGTTCCTTCCTTATTTAATGGATAACGTTCGTCTGGTCATTTGCCAAAAGATTCAAATGAGCCTACTGTGCACCATAAAATGTGGTAAACTAAGAGATCAACCGAATCATATCTGGAGGTTACATCATCCCGCGTTGAGCTGCAGAGTCTTTTGAAGATCTGACGTGTTAGATCGAACACGGTTCTCATTAACATGCTTGCTGGGAAAGTTTTTTTTTTTCTTCTTCTTCTCTCTTTTTTCTTGCGGCATATGAGCAGGGATGTGTAATTTACCGGAAAGCAGCAGGATATCCCAACAGCATCAGGAAGGACATCCGCGAAACTAATCAACCCAAAACCACAGAGCCCCTTAAGTGGCCGGATTCACATATTCTTATGCTTGGGATCACCCCAGTCAGATCCTGTATCTAATAGGGGCAAAGTCCACTAATCGGGCTTAAAGTCATCTTTATTGAGCATGAATTAATTCCAAATACCCCCCACAAATAACTAGACTGAGATGGATATTTAATGGCTTGATGGTGGAACAATTAATCTGTCTAAGAGCTTTCTTTCTCCAATTCAAAATGTAACCCACATTTGGTCACAGTTTTAATTTTTTGAATGTCTGTATTTTTAGCTCCGCTGTCATTGTGGTTCACATTGGTCTGCAGTGAAAAATTTACAACCACTGGATGGATTAAAATGAAATTTTGCATAGACATTAACTGTCTCCAGAGAAGGCATACTACTTCCTTTGAATGACATCACCAGTGAGCTAAAGATTTTACTTATCTGGTTAGATGCATAAAAAAGGAGGGTCACACTCAGCAGTGTATCATTTTTCTCTCTGAATCATCTGTCTGGCAAAACACAGAACATTTTCAGTCTTCATCAGTGTTTACAAATGCATGGATGCAATCCTCGCTGAAAAGGCGCCAAGTTAGCGGGTGAATCCCCGTGAGAGACGTCACAGTGACTGGTGATTTCATTTACCTGGTATTGTTTTAGTTGGGATTTCATTCATGCATTTGCACACCTTCACAGTGTGTGCAAATGTAAAAATGGTAAGAATGATGAACACTGTAAACAATTCACCTGTTTTCAGCATATTAGCATCGTCGTTTTGAGCATGTTAGCGTGCAGGTGTTAGCATTTAGCTTAAGCTGAAGTAAAGCCTCGCAGATCATCGCTCTGCTATTGTTCTGACATCTGTTTATGCGAACATTCAAGTGAAATATATTCTGCATTTAAACATGACGAGCCCAACATGGAGAGGAAACATGGCAGACATATGGTGCCCTCTGATGTAGACAGCAGATAACTTATAGCGGGTTAACCGTCCCCAGTTCCCACTAATATCTTAACACACAGTGTCAACAGCAATGCCACAATCTGATCCACAAAATAGACATTTCCTGGAATCAATTCACTCAGAATCTCAGATTGGGAAATGGAGTGGTGGGAGGGGGGGGTGCCAGGGAGGAGGGGTGGGTGGGTGGGATCAGAGCCGGATTAGAGGGAAGCTGTAATTTACTGACTGGGAGCTGGAAAAGACCTTCCCATTACCACCACCTCTTTCTCAGGCCGTCACCCTCAGGCCACAGTTCTCTGCTGCATCTCATGTTTTTACTCATTTATCTTTAACCAATAAAAGTTCTGTACTTCACAGGAAATGTGCAGTACTTTGATGACAAGTAAAAGTTTTAAGGTGCTTTACAGTTACTGAACATTTGTCTCAGAATAAATGAGAAATTTAGCTTTCTCCGTGCTGAAGATGTTTTACCTTCCAGTCTGGACACACCTCTTACCTGAACACCTTAAGAGTACAGGTGCTCATATTTGGTCATTTCTGGTCATCATGCAGCCTGAAAGACTGAAAACCTGCCTCATAAGAAATGCATAATTCTTTAAAGACTCAGATTAGGGCTCATAAAAACCGAGTCCAGGGCAAAGTAGTTTTTGCAAATACCTTTAATGATTTGTTTTGGCATTCATGCTGTAGATACCAGACTGAACCCATGTTTAGACAGCCACAGTCAGTTTACTCTGGGAGTTTAAGCAGATTACGGTTTGAGTGTAAAAAAATAAAAACTTCAAACAGGCATCCTGCCTATTTGCGGCCACAGACAGTGTCGTCCTCTCACTGGTCTTCATGCAGATGTGAGCAGCTGTGCATCTTTCCCCCCTGTGATACAGTGAAAGCACCTGGCGGCTTGTACAACCCCGATAAACAAACAAGAAAAGCAGAAGGGGGCAAATCACTGTTAAGCTCAGTTAAAGATGGACGCGGCAGCCAGAGTCGCTCTTTCTCTCCCGAACACAAGGGTCAGTGTCTCGACTTACCCAAGTCCACCCTGCATGGTGTCTGGTTTCATGTCGAGAGCCGCATGAATGCAGGTCCTACAGCTCTTATTGTTGCTGTTCTAACCGTGCGAGGAATGTGGGAGGAAGGAAATGCCACCTCAAATATGTGTGGATATTTGCGGTGAACAAAAAAAAAAAGTATTGATCCTTTTTTCCTTCTCTGTTCTGTCCTCATACCTGACTTTACTCAGTTACAAATTAGTTTTGGAGATTAGGGGAAATCTCAGCAATGTGACATCTTCGTTCAGTCCGTTTTACTCTGTTTTTATTTTTTATTTTGAGGGCTTGCCCCCTCCTCGCAGAGAAATCCACAGGGGTTTTGACCATCCCACCTGCAGAGAGAATAATATCCTAAATCCATATTAGTGCTCTTTCCCAAAAGCTTTGGTCAACAGATGGTTTACCCAAATCCCTTGGACCTCCCATCTAACCCACCCCCCCTGCCCCATTTGACTCTGAGCTTGGACATGTGTTGGCAGGGTCCCGTTATACAAAAAAAAAAGGAGATTCCACGATTCCCTCCCGAATGTTATTAATATATTCATGTCAAAAAGCCTTGAGACAGAACCAGTAGTGAAACATAGGATGCGGATCGAGGAAAACTTCATTTGACTTTATGTTACAATAATCCTTCAACTTGCACTTATAATCACACCGATAATCAAGCATTTTGACTTTAAGAAGAGCCTAAAAATAAGCCTCTCTCATCAGGTGTGTTGCTCAGTCTGAATCTCCTGCAATCAACATGTTTTGATTCACACTTCAGTGGTGATTTTTCTCAGCTGGCTATGAGATAAGCAGTAAGGATTGCTGTGCCAGAACCAATTAGGGCTAACCCGGCGCTGTTCAGGAAGTGTCCCCGCTGCTGGCTTTTGCAGTGTTCGGTCATTAAGCCCCAACAGGAGTGGCTGGTTAATTGTAATCCTTGGGCGCTGGAACAACAGCCACACTGTGGTGAAGCACCCCCCTCAGAAAACAAGTTAGTTCAAGCTGCTTGTCATGTGTCGAGTGGCTTTGCCGCTCACTTGTCGGTAAACAGCGGCGACCAATCAGTGCTGATCACGAGTCATTTCAGCGTATTGACAAAGAAAAAACACCAGTTTTTGCTCAGGAAAAGAGAAATTTCTGAATCAGTTAAAATATTTGAGGGTCTGCTTCTTACAACGGCCTTGTGTGTAATAACTGCAGTCTACTGCAGCAGATTCATTGTAATGTATATGAAAAAAAATAAAAAGATGCTCCTTGAAAAAAAAGATTAACAAAAGGTAACTTTGTTCTTGCCACAAAATCAAAACACATCCATAAGAGGAGGTAATCCTTTCAGTGCTTTCAAGATTATCGCATGCTCATCTCTGTGAACTCTGTACGTTGCACGCCTTCCATCCATGTGCTGCTTACATTACACTGTATAAGGCAGCACAGTATTTTTTGTTAAAACTTGCCTCAGGAATGTTGTCTTGTTTTTCAGTCTTGGTCCCATTCTGTGGGGTCCTATTTTTGCGTCCCAGGGAGGAATGCCAGGAATGGCAGCGTTGCAACACAGAGCCATCACATGGGATATGCCAGGCAATAAACCAAAGACTGATTGATGCACCAACTCGATATTAAGGAGCGATGATGGTGTTTTATTCAGTTCATGACCGTGGTCGCAGGTTTACATGCTGTTAAAAACATTTTATATCACATCATTGACAAAAACTGGTGAAATACAGTTTAAAATATGTTGAAACAAACTGTTTGAAGTCATTTTTGAGGAGAAAGTTTGGTTTATATTGTTCCCCTGAGCTTTTAAAACAGGTAGCATCTTATCTGATCTGTGTCTGTCATTGTCAAGCATGAGACATGTGTTGCATTATGTGCTGTAATTTGTTGTTGTATAACATGTTTACATGTGCACTGATATTATTGTGTAAGTGCATGTGTGGTGATTGTATGCTCATTGTGCTGTTTGAAGTGTTATATTACACTGTCAGCGTGCTTTGTGCCTTATCTCAGTGTGCACAGTGAAAGCATGCACAATGCAATATGTACTGTACATTACGGAGCGTGTGAACTCGATCCGTTTGATCTCTGACAGGAGATGTTAACACAGCATGGGAGTGTAACGCTCCTACTGTACCCATCAGCGTGAAGTGTCACCTCTCCGTGGCCTGTGCGTCCAAAGCTAGCACGCGATCCTGTGTCAGCCGCTGTCAAAATGCTGCAGGTGCTTTCTGCACCAGCTTTCCCACACTGAAGGGCACTGGAGGGCATGGACACCTTAGCTGCCTATTCAGCCAACACACTGCACAGGGCGGGCAGGCAGGGCCGGGCCCCTCCCCTCTCAATAGCACAGGGCCGCTCCTCTCCCCGTAGCCCAACAATGGGCACTGCTATCACTGCTTGGCTACACAAACCAGGGCGGGGACCCGCCAAGTGCTCATAAAAGACCCTGTCACTTTGACACTGGCAATCATAGAGCTTGTCTTTATGAAAACCTTAGAGGGGAAAAAATGGAGCGTTCTCTCTTTCCTGCTCCCTTTCCGATTCCAAATTCCTCCCTGGTCTTTTGTCTCGTGGCTCACCTGTACCTGATGTGACATGTTGAAGGCTGTCAGACGGTTGGATGTCAGGACCTGAGTGGCCTCTTCTGGGCTTGTCAGTTGGAAACAGCAGGATGGTGCAAAGCTTGTAAAAGTACAGACTGAACTTGGCTACTGGATCAACTAATGTCTTAAAATTACAGTATGACTTAATACCATAGAAGCTCATATCTGTTCTTTTTCTATTTTCAAAAGAGTAGTTATAGGCACTTTAACTGTAAAAGACCTAGAGTACATTTGAAAACACCTCTAAAAACAGGGATCATATGGAAAAAACATCTGACATTAACACATTTCCACGGCACCCGCATTTCTTACAAGTTGCTGGTAAAGTGTTTTGCCGCCCCCATATCAGTTTGTCATAATGACCCTAAATAAACTGCATTACTCATGTGGCACTGTGTGATGCTCACCTGTTCCTGTTCCTGCCTGCTCTTCTCTGTTGGCGCTTGAGGTGATTCTTTTTTGACACACTAACGGCAGTGAAAAGAGAAAGTATCCGGGGATTTTACCAACAATACAAAGTATTGTGAGGGTTCAGTGTTGGAGGTTATTTTTAAACATTTTGATAAGCTATAAGGATTATTGGTGAACGTGCTGAAAAAATAAATGGAAAATGTGACAATTTTGATTTTTTTTTTGATTTTGATGACTTCACAATTATGTAACTTGTTATTTTTGACTGCCTTTAAAAGCATGGCATACATCCAAGTAAATTTATTCAATTTTGTTGCTTTTTTAACATTTTTTTTATCAGCTATCAACAGACGCTGACGAAAAGCTTCAGGATTCAAGCAAATTTCTTTAAAAAGTGTGTATTAATATTGCAACTGGGCTCTTATCCATTAAAAAAGTACACAAAAAGTCCCCCAAATGTCTGATTAAATAGAATAATCAGCACATATTGGATCATATATACACACATCCTGGCATTCACTTCACACACATTTTAATGTATAATAATCTTTAAGAGGTTTGGACATGTGTGTGCTTGCATGTGCATGCATGAAAGAGCCATTATTATTCATCGAACTGACACCCATAAATAAGAACCAGATGAAAGTATGTCAGGTATTGTGTATTTGCACAGTGAGGTACAATGGCAGGGTGATGTGTTGAAGAGATCTTGCAGAGCTGCATTACGCTTAGACCTTTTTTACTGACAAAATAATACCCATAGAGTATCCAGTGCATTTACTTTAGATTAGTTTTTTTATTGTTCGGCTTAAAACAAGTGTCAAATTTTACCATAAGAGGGATTTTCCCTGACAAATATCCAGCCGCTGCCGGTGCCAGGCACGCAGACAATGTGCTCATTCTCCTTCCATACTCTTAATTTTTCTTGGCTCATGAACTTAGAAGGAAAACCTGATGACAAAACGTGATTTTGTCCTTGCCTCTCTGGCTCTCCTAAAACCCATTAGGAATTCATTAATACACAGATTAATTTTTTTTTTCTAATGTGGTTTGTTCCAATGTGAACCTGTGTGGAATGTGGCTCTGGAAACATTAACACGCTTATTTCCACTTGTGCAATAAAACCATGCAGACCCGAGTTCATAAAACCCTTAATTTACCTCAAATTGCGAACTTGCTAGCATCAACTACTGTCACGCAAAAACCAAAAACAAACAAAAAAACCTGGTGCCTGTTTTAAGATCACTTAACAGATCCAGTGATAGATTTACGAGGACGAAAGTCAAAGCTCCACTCTTCTTGTCTTGGCAGATCGTGGAAAAAAAAAAGAAAAAAAAAGGCTTCAGTATAAATGCAGCCAGAGTATCTGTTCATTATTTCATTGTGCAGCCCAGCCATCATGTCTCATATGAAACTCGGGGGAGGCCATAAAGCAGCTTCTACAACAGCACCTCACTGTACACATTTAGCACTTTTGTCATTTTCATGAGGGGGGAAAAATGTTTTTCTGTAGCTGCTCCTGAGACTCAGATGAATGCCTTGTATGTTGTCCACGTCCCCCGTGGTTCGGTCATAAAAGCTGCAAATGTATTTCTGTCCCGCTTTTCTCCGTCAATACAAACGTTTATTCATTTTGATCCCCTGACAAACGTCTGAAAGAGCATTAAAAGCCTCGTGCTGATACCTGATTTCACCTTTCAAACTACAGTTAGCTATCTGTCATGCTGAAGTGAGCTGTTTGCAGTGTGTTACAGCACTAATTTAAACATATTAATCTTTTAGATGCAGGCTGCTGCAGCCAGGCCGACTCTGAGTGAGACCGAGTCTCTCAAGGTCAGATTTAAGACTGTGAATGAATTAGCTTGTTGTGAGTTGTGCCATCACTGCACCACAAGGCTCATTATTATGAACTAGGGCTTTATAATTATTTTGAAAACCTCTTTGTTGTGAAAGGGACAGACTTTATGAAGGTAAAAGTTTGTTCCCAAGACAAACGACAGCATCAATCATCTGTAAAAATGCTACAGTAGAAGCTTGTTGCACGCAACCGTCAAGGACCCCAAGCAGTCCTGTGAATTATGACTATTGCTTGTCTGGATCAAAGGTGAAAGCAGCCTGATGTTTCTATCTAACAGCTTAACTTCACAGAAAGGAGGTCTGATGGATGAGACAAGTGGCCTTTAAAATCCTTACCCACTGAACACGTCCTGACCTCATGTTCGCGTCACAGGAGGCTGTTTAGGAGTCATCCATCACACACTCGTCTGACACAACAGACACTCGACTATTTCAGTTAACACAGCTTTTTACATTTGTGCTTTACATGTGTAAATGCCACCAAAAGTGTGTTTTTATGCTTGATGTCTGTTTATTCTGCTTTATGTGTTGTAGGTTTGAAAACAGGAGACGAACACTGAATCCTGAACTTGAATGTTGTTCTTGGTTGGTATAAAGTTTGTGTGGATGAATGAGTCAATAAGGCCTTAAACTCTGACATGTAAGATGTGCAGTTTGTCTCTGATTTCTACCAACAGTCAACAGAGTTTTAAAGGAAAAAACTACCCCTGCTGCGATGTGAATGAACTCTGTTTCCAGCCTGTCTGAATATGTGAACAGTCATGTTTCCTGCCCGGTCGGATCTGTTCTGGTGACATCACCACATTCGCAAACATCCTGGTCAGCCAAACTTATCAGAAAAGGAAACTCATAAAACATGTCAAGCCCAAAGTTAATCGTAATTACTTTAGATAGCATGTTCTCATTACTGATAAAGCACATTTCCAAAGTTATGAAAAAACAAAATTGTGTAAAACTCTTGATTTTCTTATGATCATGGCCACTACGGCCATTTATAGCACTCAATTATGTTGCTTTTAAAGGTTGGAAACAATGTGAAGTAACTCAAATTTAGAACTATTTAAATTCTATTAGTTGTTACTGTGACCCCTTTTTTTCATTAAAGACTTTTTAAACTGCCTTTATGAAGCATTAATTGACTATTTTAAAGGTATATGTTTGTAAATTTGTCACTGGGAACTTTTAAATAGTTAAAGTAAAATAAAAAATTATGGAAATTTAAAAAAAGGAGCCATGTTTTTGAATTTAGTATTACAAAAAACTCAAAGGAAGTCGTAGAACGATGATTCTTCATTCATGTGTCATGATTCTCTTTAAATGTTAAAACTGTATCTCACAGAGTCGTTTCATGTCCTCTGTCACCCATGAATCATTGCAAAAAGGCCATTTCGAACCATCTGAGATGCAATTACAAACTAATTACAGATTACTCCCTCCCTGCCTTCTCCTCCTCCCAACCCTTCTTACCTTTCCGTAATCCTTTTTTCAAATCCTCCCCTCCAGCTACAGTAACTCCCCCAATTATGTGCTCCCACTCATGTCGGCTGAGGCTTGTTTTTGTTGTGTGTTTGGAGATACACGTTGTCATACTCTTGTAGTCTGACAGATGAGTGAATGATGTTGACAGGAGGGCTTCGATTTGTGGTGCTGGGGATTTCGTGTTGTGTGCATGTGTTGATGGAGATAATGTGCCTGCCTAGTCAAGCATGACGCCGAACAAAAGACTGTTTACTCTGAGTAAATTATTGAGCATGTGCAAATGCCGTTTGGCCCCATAAGATCATTGAAGACACTTTAGTTTGGGAGGCAGACAGGAGGCTGCTCGAGTGTGTAGTTTTATTTTATTTATGTAAGATATGAAAAATTCTACCATTTCTTGAAGAATCATACGGGTTGGTTGTATTGCAAAATAGACACTGAGTTAAGAGTTTTCATGGGGAAAAATGCTTCATTTATCATGCAAACGACTACAGCAGGAAAGTGGGACAGATTTGTGCTATTTTTTGTGAACCACATACATTTAGTTTTCTCACAAACTGCGGCAGAACAGTGTGATACACAGCACAGCGCAGAGCTGTGTGTTTACATGAGAATGAGCTCTGTTCTGTAGACAACTCTGTCAGAATGTATACAGTCAGCAGCCACCCAGAGACTCCATGTTTTGATTGCATGCCTTGTATCATCTCGTTGTATTATTATCTGCTCCTCATTTTGGCTTCATCTGCCCACATTTACATGGTGCATACAGGCACTGCGAGGGATATAAGCTTGAATTGGCGTTGGATTAATTCTGTTTTTGTGTTTGTGTGTTATCTGTTGTGTGTCTGGAGATAATAGGCCGTGAGCTGGTGTTTTGCGTCATTGCTTTGGGATTATACATACACATAGTTATGTCTGACAGACTCCTGAGGGTTTTGTGAGGAGAGATACAAAGAAAATCAGAACAGAAGCTCTTTTAGATGTTTGCTGGATGAAGGTGTCTTATAAAGAGCATTTTTGGAGGAGAGTCATCCTTTGAACTTGTCAATTTTATTTGCATCTGTTGACTCAGTCTTGTGCTTAAATGCTGCACACCGAACACTTTATAAATCATCTTATTTACTGATTGAAATTTTGTCATTGTTTGACCTCCTCCATGGGGAAGAGGCAGTGAGAGAGCCACTTGGCAGAAATAAATAAGGGCACCGAGAGACACGGACATGTTCACACATAAGCAGTTGGCTCGATCAGAGGTGTCCGTCGCAGCCTGCACAGCAGTGATCCTGCAGACCACATCCAGCTCAGGAAAGCTGCCTGTCCAGCCTGCAGAATGTAACTGACTTCAGAAAAAATGAGCAAACCTGACTTCACTCAGTGGTGGAAGAGGCCCTGTCCATTGGTCAGATATCAGTCAGTCGCCAAAAAGTCTGAAATTGAATGTTCACCTGTTCTACGTGGACGGTCCAAACCCTGCAGCTGACAGCAGCACGCTAACCGGACATCGTCACTGAGATCATCCAAGAAACGTCATGTAGGTTCATTTTTAATCAGCAAACTGTTGTCTTGAGTCTCAAAATGAGTATTTTTTTAATGTCCTGCAGAGCAGATTTTTGTTTTAAGGAGGACTCATTCTTTTGAAATTTAACTGTGACTTTTGTTTTGTTTTGACTGCGTCCTCAGCCGACATCTCAGAGCATTTCAGTTATCTATATTTTTGTTGATTTTATTGAGACAAAACATTTTGTTGGGTTACAATGTCATGGATTATTATGGGATTTAGGTTAAGTGTTTTTTTGTTGAACGTCCTCAGTAAACATGTAAAAAAACTTAAGTTTGTGAAAAATACACCAAAATTTCAGGCCAATCAATAACTGTTTCCTACTAGCCTTGATGACAACGATTTCTCATTCTTCCGCTAAGAAATGGTGTCATACCGATGAACAGCGTTTATTTTTACACAGGGGATATTTTTTTGTGAAAGTGAAGAAGAATTTTCATAGTTAAGTTAAGTCCTGGACCAAAATGCAGATGGAGAAAAGGTTGATTTAGTGAAGTTTCTTTAATATGAACATGCTTACAGACAGACAGGTGACACTAAAAGGCAAACAGGCAGGAACAAACAGGAAATGACACACAAGGAAGCTGATTCACAAGGAAGCTGCAGGACAAACACACATGCAAACAGAAACACAAACAGTCTGACAAAGAACAGAGGAGACCGCTGCATATCAGGGTTCAAGGTTGATTATTGAACAAGATGCAGGTGTGCAGATCTCACAGGACTGCAGGACTGATCATCAGTGCAAACAGGTGTGTGATTGGGTGGAGCAGACAGGTGAATGTAAGGTGAAGAGAGAGAGACAACTGTGGAGGAAAAACAAGAAGCTCAGCTAAAATCTGCTGGATGCAAAAAGTTGAAGTCGTCTAAACATCAGAGTGACAGTTTGTTCTGTGAATCTGAAGATGAGAAACAGCGACCCCCGACCTCTGGCTTCAGTTGCCCCCTAAATCATGTTTCTGCACATCATAGCCCTGCTTTCAGAGCTCTGTCACAGCTGATGTGATGAC
>JAPZDV010000005.1:21957662-21979930 GCA_029814665.1 Acanthurus lineatus | reverse complement strand
TGATGACAACAGCCAACATCGTTGCCCAAAACCCCCCCCAGCTCCTCAACCGAGCAGGTTCAAGCTCTCGGCTCATCACTGCTGTTGGAGGTCGACTCAGGGATCCGTAGCTGGATGGCGAAATGTGGAGGAGGCTGGCTGAGGGAGGAGGTGGTGGTGGTGGTGGTGGTTGGGGTGGGCTGTGCTTGCACTGTTGACCTGGGTAACCCCACTGACCCCTGGCCCACGTCCCCTTAATAAGTGTTGCCCTCCCCGGTGGTAACAGAATGGTCAAACATTATGTCAAGGGTAATTAAGGTCCAAATGCTCCTGACCCTGATATAATCCCCTTTGAAAGGATCTCCAACTGTTTGCTGTGATTAACAAGGACTGCTGCGCTGGGAGGATCTGCCGCTGGTGAGAAGGCTTTATTGGGCCCTTTTTTTTTTATCACCACATAAAGTGGCCTCCAAGAGCTTCAGAAGATGTCCACAGGTCCCAGAGACAACAAGTCGGTGCTTTGAGCTGTCATTGAACATTAGCGAACAAATGGCCGGCTGGTTACAGACTTCGGAAGCTATAAAAGATTCCCTCAGGTCTGAGAACTGGTAAAAAGTCTGTAAGCAAACTACAAGAATGTAAACGCCTCCAAATATGGAGGGTTTTTTTTTTTTTTTTTTTAGAGATTTTGCACACTTAAAAAAAATAAAGTCACACATACGAATGATTCTGCAGAGGGAATAAAACCTACGAAACTAGTTAAACTTGTTTTGATGAACTGAGTCACAACTTTTAACAGCTGTTGTCTTATTTAACTTCTAAAGTGTTTTTTTTTGTTCTTTTACATATGTTACGTAACGTATGTTTGTGGAGTTCCAGCCCAACTTTTTTCCCAAAGTCCAACAAACTGGGAAGAGTTGAGGCAAATATCTAAGAATGTGACACATGCATCATGCAGGAAACTTGTCCAAAGCCTCACCGTAACTCCAGCATCAGACGTCAACCATATTTGTCCTGCTGTGGGCCCTATGCTGCACGCAACACCCCGCTTCCATGACAAACAGACCCCCGCACCCAACGCCGCACTCGCACACATACAAATATTGACCACACGCACACACCGCCGCCACCGCCGTCCTTCCTCTGCGAGTCCAAAATGACAGGCTGTCCTTGCCATGTCCACTAACGGTCACTTTAATGCGCTGGAGGTCACGGGATTAGTCTCTGGGGGTCATCTTCACAGGGGCCGGAGTTTTTAATATGAATTCTACAAAGAGGTCAGTGTCCTGGGGGGGGAGGCGGGAGAGGTGGCGGATGATGAGACTCCCCCCACACAGAACACACAGAGGCTTCAGCATGTCCACTCTCCGCCCCCTTTCCCCAAAACCATACCCTAACTCTCCACCCGTTCCTCCCACCTCCTTGTAACACCCTCCCCCCCACACACACACACCCCCTCCACCCACCCACTCCACCAGCCCCTCCATGAGGACAGCAGCACCCCATCCGTTCTTTATCTCTGGGGGCAGCGCAAGTCATGCAGAACTCACGAGAGGAACATGCTGAGTGTGAGCTCATCGGATTAGGCTGCGAGATAGGGGCAGGGCGCCGCCGAAGGAGTCAGTGTGGCTTCCTCCACCTCATGTGCCTTTTTTCCTCCACGGCCAAAATTTATAGAAACCAAGACGGACAGAGAGACAGACAGAGAGACAGACAGACAGAGCAGGATGATAAACAAACTCAAATCCAGCCGCAAGATAAACGGCACAATGATGTTTCAAGATCAGAGTTACCTCCTGAAACTGAACTTTCCACCCCGCTGCGAACCCCTCCATATATTTCAAGTTCTTTGTCTTTCTTTGAATGAGTTCATCAAGCCTGGAGTGCTTCATCTGTAAACAAATATGTGCCATTTTCAGAGTAACTGCTCACAGACAGAATAATAGAAAACAAAGGGCGGATGTTCCCCATCACGATGCTAATTTGTGGTGATGCGTACAAATAAAGCTGGGCGAGATGAAATATCAAAAGGATAATGAAGCGTGGTAAAATGAGCCACGGGTGAGCGTGGCCGCAGATATGGTACAGATCACAGATCAAAGATGACTCTGAGAGTGTTAAATTATCCCTCCTTGAATTACATCAGATTGGAGATGCTCACCGTGCTTTGTCGGACGCCCAAATGCCTGAACAATTTGACTCTGTTACAGCTTTGACGGGAGCAGTGTTCTGTGATGAATGGGGTGAGACGCAACCTTTTGAAGTAATAAAACAAAGAAAAGTAGGCCGATGCATGGCTGTGTGCCAAAGTTTTAGCAGGGGGCAGAGGAGGGAGGGGGGGGACAAAGCACATGATCGCTAACGGGTGATGGCTTTGATCATGCTCCCAAACAAACGGCCAGATAAAAAGGGTAATCAACACCTCTGGCCACAAGTCCAAATTTGCTCCTGCCAGTGTCTATAAATTACCCACCATTAAAGACGAACATTTGGCATACATTTGGCATTGTTACACCACTCGGAGGCCAGGCCAGGCGGTGACATGTGAAGGGCGTAGCCTCTGTTTGCAGTTTTTTAGTTAAGGAGGCAGGCAGGAACGGCACAATAGCACTGAGAGCAGTTTCTGGCTTTCCAACCTTGTAGCTGGGTGCTTGTTGGGATCAGTGGGTGCCAAAGAGCGAGCAAGACGATGACCATGGCTGAATAGTGTGTGTGTGTGTGTGTGTGTGTGTGTGTGTTAGGGGAGGGGGGGGCTTAGACCCTGGTCTCTGAGTCGTGACCTTTGTTCTCCTCAGTGTGGTTTATGTCTCCCTGTGGACAATCTCCCAGGCAGTGCTGCTGCTGCCAAATGAGGGAATCCCTCAAGCTGAATGTCCGCTCTGAATCTCACACCACAGCTTTTCTTTTTCCTCACTGTTTACACCAGAAAAAACACACAAAAAAACACCCCACTGTGCTTGTGGCGGTACTGAGAGATCAGCTTTTTATTTTTTTTGCATTTCTTTTTCAGGTCTGAGTGCTTAGAAATGTAAACTTCTGGCAAAACAACATTATAATCTAACCTGGATCTGAGCAGCTATCGAGCTGCAGCACAAGCTTCCTTTTTCCTACAGGGTTTTTGCTGGATATGTGAAAACAGATGCAAAAAGAAAGACCATTTTTAGTCAGGATTAGATGTTGTTTCCTTTTAATGTGGCAGTAAAAAGAGAAAAATGGTCCAAAAATTACAAAAAAACCTAAAAGACGTTTCTGATAATCAGGGTGCCGACCCCAAATTATTGAGTTTATGCAGTGACATTTACTGCTTATATGAATAAACTAGAATAATTTAATCCTCAGTGAGATATGTTTTAACTCAAATGCTGTCAGTTGTAAATCACCTGTGATATGAACACCCTCAGCTTTTCCTCTGAAGCCCGTCAGCACTAATTTTAAAGTCATCATTAAACTCCAGGGAAATGCAATTAACTGTTACACAATAAATAACCAGAAAGGCACCATTAAGTTTTAGCACAATTAGAACTATTTATAATAAAAAATATCACTTAAGTTGAATTTTAGAATCAATTACTTGACTGTAAAATATGAAGTGGTCTCAAGCTGAGAGAACTTGCTGATTTACTTGTTGGTTATGAAACATTAAGACGCTTCAGGTCATTTTGTGCAGGGAACGCAGTGTTTCAAGGAGCGAAACCCATCAAGGTTTGTATGGTTCTCACCTGGAGAACAAGCTCACTTTGATTTAAAGGGATAGTTTGTAAATTTTAAAGTTAACTAAAGCTTTCAGGACACCCGAGATCTTCTAAAACTGGTAGCTCATGTAATTCCAGGTTGTGAATATTGCTGTTTACTGTTTCTTTCAAATAATTTAGATACATAAATCTTTTTGCATCTATAACTTTTAAGGCTTCTGTTGTTTGTTGTCTTTTACATGAAATGTTAATGTTTTCCTTATGTCTAGTTTCAAATGCGTTTCTCTGCTCCTATAGGGAGCCTTGGATTTGCATGTGTCTGATGTGGTCTATATGAGGGGTAACTGATAAGTTCATGGCCTAAGGATGAAGGAGATGAGTTATACAGCTCTCGTTACACGCAAGAGCACTTCAGCTCTTTAAGTGATTATGCAGAAAGTTTGAAGTTAATACCTTTTGTGGTATAACTTGCCTTGCCTTGCCTTAAATGTAAAAAAAAGCAAGAAAATATTATACCTTTGAAGCCACTGCACTGTACAATCAATGCATGTGGGAGCTTGCCCTCATTTTAATGTGTCTCAGTCGAGGACCCTGCAGTAGATTACAGTGCTCTCCGTGTCATAACCTCTGCAGATGTTGAGCAGAGTTGCATGTGGTTGCGTTTCTAAGGGCTTCAGTTTAAGGTTATGGGTAGAGCTGTTGAAGAGGTTGGTATGAGATGGGTGTGTTGGGGGGAAGGGGGGCAAACAGGAAATAGTTATCGAACTGATAATTCAGATTCTGCTTGTGCGACTGAGTCACAGAGAAAATTCGACACTGCAAACTGAAGCAGAGGAAACGTTGTTAGCATGCGAGCGTCAGATGATGTCGGGATCAAAGTCAGGCTTCATTGCTCACAGAAGAAGCACATTCACATAAATAAAAGATGTTTATGGATGTTAGAGAGCAAAATGAGCCTCACCACAGACCATAATTGGGCTCAGGAATGTGACGAAACCTCAGTGTAGCTTACATTTTAGCATCCTGCTTTGTTTGATCCTGAATGGACTGTGAACATCTTTAAATGTGCTGTAAAAACTGTGGGTGTGAGAAGAAGAAGAAGAAGAAGAAGAAGAAGAAGAAGAAGAAGAAGAAGAAGAATAGTCTGCTGAATAGTCTTTGTGTCAGTTTCTTTATGTTTCGTCATGACAGGAACAGAATCTCATGGCATTTTGTTTTTGGAAAAACTTGCTGAAAAAATGATTTCTACAGTTTGCACTTCAGGAAATGAAACAGTAGGCAAATCAATCAATTTGTTGTTTCCTGTCCGTCTCTCGCTGCTATTTTTAGGCTAAATAGAGCCCATTGTCCGACACATCCTTGTGTAAGTTTGGGTGTCAGATGTTAACGCTTGATATTTCTCGTAGGCCCTGGATGACACTGGAGTTATTGTTTTTCTGTTGCGACACGAGTATTAACACGCTGGTCTGTTACAAACAATGTTTATGCTTTATTTGAAGGAAAAAACCTCAAATCCTACGTCATCAGACAAGAAAGCAACGTGTTGCTTGAGTGTGTTCCACTTGATTTCTTTTGTTTAACTCACAGGCCCTAATGTTTGGGTTAGAGATTGTAATTTTGTAATGGCTGTTTACATAGCTTTAGGGTTGGCACACACACACACACACAGCGGGTCGGGAACACCTCAGGCGCCGTCCTTTGACTGTTGAATGTATAGATGTGTTTGTACATGGTGCACCAGTCAGAGTGTATCAAGTGTTTGTGCTGATTTTGTGAACTGCTGCTTTATTACATTTGACATATTTGGCTCGAGTGTTGTGCTTCTTTCTGGGACACAGTTTTTCTCACATGCTGGGCGGAGAAAAACATGCTGATTCATTGAGTTTGCTAAAACAATAGACAGAACAGAAAATGTACCAGTCCAGTTTTTTTTTACCATGACAGTGTCCCACACAGAGAACTGCATTTCTGGGAATTTATACTGTGGTAAAAACTCATAAATTCAAATATGTGCATTGTGCAGCCATGTAAAGGGGTTTGAATAACACATTAATGTCTTAGGTCATTTTGTACAAAGCTTTTTTTTACATTTGCATGTTATTTTAGATGCAAATGTCACAGAAATTAAAATAAAAATGTCAGGTGACGTTACGTAAAGAGCAAGAAGAGAATTATTAATTCTTTCATTTATTTAAAGGTGAGACAAATGTGTGTATTACTGCTTTGTCAAATACTTACAGTGAGATGTTCAGATTAACTTTTTGAAATTTAACAATTACATTTAGTTAAACTGTATTAAGCCTCAGATCTTAATCTGACCTTAGCCCAAGAAAAAGAGATGCTTTTTTATTTTTATCAGTTTTATGTTCATTCAGTCAGAAGTTGAGTGAAAACATCCAGAAAGAAGACAAGCATAAACATTCGTGCATAAGAAAAATAGATGTTACATTACAACATTTAAAATAAAAACTGAGCAAACTGAGATAAAAACAAACTTTTCTTTCGTCTTATATAAGAGTTCTGGTCAGTTGATGAGGATCTAAAATCAGACAGGCCATCATGTAATGACAGTGTGGCTCATGAGACTCTGCGTTCAGGCCAACGTTAGCCGGCCCGTGATGACAGACGCCGCTGAGCGCTGGGCACAACCTCAGATTAAAGCTTATCCTTAAATGTTATTTCTTAAGATTACCCTTTCAAGGATCCTGCCATGCAGTTCTCATTGTGCTACATCATCCCATAAGAAGTGAATAAACAGTCTATTCTTTTGTCTGGCTTTACCTCTGCTGGCTGTTTATTTTAGGTCAAGCAGGTAGTTCACAATGGTTGTTTTGTTAGACATAATCAAGACAGCTGTATTTACAAAAGAGATGATTGTGTCTCATGTTTCATTCTCGAGGAAACAGTCGATGATCCCGAACATGACATCATTCAAATCTGTCCTTGCAAAACTGGAAATTTTTTTTATTTTACCCAAAGAAAGGACTTCTTTTTATTGTTGGTTGCTTCAGGAGCAAGTTGGTTTTATTTATTATTCAAGGAAATCAGGAAACAATCAGTCATCATCTTGTCAAACACACACCAAAAAAATGTGTCACACTTATATTTTATTGGTTAAATTGACCTCAATGACAAATCTTATGTTATGCCTCTAATTTATTTGTCTGCCGCACAATAAATTTAGTTGAGGGTGGAGCACCAGGCTTTGTCACTTCATCTCTAACTGTCTGTAACAGCTCAGACAACATCGCTCTGATTTTGACAAAAATACAGAGATGTGACCATTTCTTGACTTTAGAGTTTGTGACTCAACCTGTGTGGAAGTCGAGGGATCAGATGACTGAAGTTAAAGCTTGACTGCAGCTGACACCTCACAGTTTAACACAGTTTATCACTTGTGCCATCACTTTTGACCTCCACGGACAGAAAGTGTCTCTCCATGGTTTGGATTTATTCATCATTCCCTCAGGAGCGATCGCATTAACTCAGCCTCCTCTGCTTGACCTCAGCTCAGCTCAGCTCAGCGCACGTGCAGGTGTGCCACCAGATCTCCAGCCGGTGATCACGTCATTCCTCCATGCTTCCCCCAACCTGTGCTCGCCTCTTTCTGTTCCTCATCAGATCTCCGAGGACCAGATTTGTAACTGTGCATTACAAAGCGAGACCACGGCGTCCTGCTCGCTGATCCCTGTAAAGCCTTCATTGGCCACTGCCCACAGTCGGCTGCAGACACCTCGGCACGCTGCGTCCAGGGGACAGCTGTCATAACATTCATCAGCAGCTGAAGCAAATGTGTCGTTTCACTCTCCCATGCTGATTTGATTTCAGTCGTATATGAGAAAGACGGCGGATGAATGGCTGCAGTTAATGGGATGTAGGAAGGAACATATGAGCCTGGCTGCCTGTGCAGATGTGTGCTGTCATAAAAAAACAAAACAAAACGATGTGTATAGCTTGAGATTTAAAATGGAAAAATGATCTCCATTACTCTACAATCTGTATGATGCAATATTTATCGAACCAGTTTGTAAAAGCTTTTATGCTTGATCCTCCAAACATCCGGTCATGTATTTGCTGGGAAAGACTCACTGCCACACAGGGAGGGTGATATTTTTTTTAATGAATAAACTTTATAATTTCATCATTCATCCTATGAATTAGTGACAAACTCACACTGTCTCCTGTTAAACTCTTAGAAACACTCAGAATAATTTTCTCTGATTGGTAGAAATGTTTCAGACTGTCTATTTGAGCTCAGAGAAATCCAGTGACACTGATGAGTTCAGGTCCCTTTCTGCAGCAGAAACACTGGAAGACTCCTCCGACTTGTTTTTACTTGTAGAGAATTATTTCCTCCTGGCAGCAAAACTCATAACACGAGCCATCAGAAACTCCCGTAGGTAAACTCAGCTAATAAAGCTCTGAAGGACACACTATAAACTGTAAAGTGCACTGTAAAATAGCTAGCAACCTTAAGGCTATGAATAACCCTAATGCAGAACTGTAATTAATCAAAATTACATTCTAATTGAGAAAAACAACATGAAGTCCTCTGATAATAAGAGTCCACTTTTTCAAAATAAGTCTGTAAGTTTTTAAAAAGACTGAATTGGGCATTGCTAAGTCAAGAAAAGACAAAGAAGTGATGGTTTGATTCACAGGGATTTTGTTTGCAGCCGTTTCCTCGTGAAACCCTCAAACATCACCTCCCAGCCCTCACATGCCGCTCATGTGCACAGGAGACTCACAGCCATCGATTAGTGGATTCAGGTGCACTAATTCAAGCGTAGAACAATGAGGGTACTTGAGGAAAAATAGCCGCTGATCTTCAAAGTAGCTCAGCGGTTTGATTCCTCCGTCTGTACTTTGCTTGTGTCACAACACCGGGAGGCGTTCAGGGCCGAGTGAAGACTCCCAGCTGGATCTGACGACCCGGAGAATCAACAAAAAACCTGTAAGAAGGGGATGAAAGAGGGGTTTAATCCCTCCCATTGAATGCTCGCTGACAACACATACGAGGGTCTAAAGTGTGTGTTCAATGTGGGTAATGAGGGTAGGTTATTATTTCGCCCCCGGGAAGGGCAGTTGTTCATATGCAAACATTGTTCATGCACTCGGATCAGAGCAGCGAGCGATGGAGAGGAGATGTGTATGAAGGACTGAAGCTCTGTGGAAAACATTCAGCAATAATAAATGATGGAGAATAAACAACTTAATATATATTCTAAGAAGAATTGCTATCAATGAGCAGCTACATCCAATTTCACATAGCCTGAAGCCTTAAAAATAGCATGAGACCATTGATCCTTGGACAGAGATGTGGAAAATCCCTGGCCCCTCAGATGCAGGAGAAAGACAACCAGGCTACAAATACATGTTTTTTTTTGTGGTTTTTGCATCTTTTTGTTTTTTTTCCTTCCAGTGAAATATGTTTTTTATTATTTATCTTTGCTGTAGTTTTTCACAATTGTAGCATACATGTTTACAACCCTTCATGCAGTTCTCTGAACCAACATGCAGCTCAGAACAACATATCTGTACATATTAAACAGTGCTAGTCATCCTCGTGTGTGATCTGACCAGGTGGACTTGCTGTCTCTTCATATTGTTTCACACTGTTTTACAGTCACGTTAGCTTGAAAATGGCTGAATGCTAATGTTAGCTGTTAAACACAATGCAATGGGCTTTTAAATATGCTAAGTGTTGCTTTACTTATCTGCAGATTTATCATGTTTTCAGTCAGGAAGATTTAAGATGACAAAGATCGGACAGATTCTCCACCCTTATACGAGCACACAGCAGAGCAGCATTATACTTCTGATAACAGCTTTGAGCTGTGACATCAGAGGAAAATGACTGCCTGCCGTGTGATTATGGTCTCTGGGGAGTCATGTGGAAGTGACGCCATCATGGGACGGACTGCAAACTAAATCACCCCGAACGAACAAAAAAAAGGCCGTGGATTCTGCCTCCCGTTTGCTCACGTGGCGAAGGTTTTTTTTATTGAGGTCAGTGAGGACGGAAATAAACACAACACTGTCCTGAATAGAATTTTATTTTACTTTTTTGTTTTAATATTTGGTAAAGTAAGATTTTATTGTATATGTAGCAGTTTGGACAGCGGCACATGAACATGCGCTCTGCTGGGAATAAAAACACAGTGGTTAAGTTTGAATGAGAAAGCACATCATGATATTTGACAGATGTGGTCACTGAAAGCTTTTTTGTGTAAAAGTGATGAAAAGGGATCATTTCCACGTTGACTTCTGCTGAGCTGACTGTGTGAAAAAGTCTGAAGAAGTCAACTTTGTAAAACACTTTAGTAAGAAAATGCAGCTTTTATATTTAAGCTTTGTCTTCCCTCTTTTCTCACAGCTGTCGTCTCTTTAGATTCCCTTTGAGTTTGAAATTTCTTGTCGAATCTGTCAACTTAGATTTCAGCAGATGTGAAAACACAGTTTGCATTAAAACACAAGTGCACATAATTCAGTTTCTAAGCTTGAAAAACGTCTTTCTGTTGTTACTTTCTCGTAGATACGACTCGCATGGTTCGGTGTAGCATGTCACAGTCGACTGCTCATCTGTCCCCTTCAGGCTTATAAAAAAAAGCTCTGATGTTTTCTGAGCTATCGCTGGCAGTGACAGGCAGTGGTTGTGCCTTTCATTTGAAGGCAGGGAAACCTCAGCAAACACGATGCTGAGTGCTCCGACTTGATTAATGACCTGTTCTTATTGATACAAACCCTCACATGTGGTTTGGCCATTGTAGCACATGTGGTTAACCAATAAAGAACAGATCGAGCTTCAACGCGATGGAGGACATGCAGATTACAGGCTTTGGTCCCTCTTCTGATTCAACTCACTACATTGTCATTGGCTGGTAACACGACTCCAAAGGACATGTTATATTTTTCAACCTGTCATTATTGTACTCCAGAGGTTTTTAAATAGGTTTTCCATCATGTGTTCGTGTTCCCAACAGCATGAGCGAAGTGTGTTTTCTCATGGAAGACGTAGCAAGTGCACACAGGCAGCAAACAGAGGACAGTTTTGGTTTATTACAGCAGAGTTGGTCTTACTGGAGGAGCCATTGTTTCTATTTATGATAATAAAACCAATCAAACAGACGTGTTTCACAGAAACATTTTGCTGTGTCATGAAACAAAAAGCACAGGTGTATTTTAATGATGTTAATGATACCTGGACGTCAATAAACTGAGCAGAGCTGCAGCTAATGTCATTAAATCCACCTGAGCTTTTCTTTGTATGATGAGACAAAATGTTTGTAAATGTTGGGATCTGTGTGTTTATCTTTTATTTACACTGTTTTAAAGAATCTTCATTTTCACATCTTGAGGATTCTTGAGAATTTCACATTAAATTTGACCTGATGCTTTAAATTTTGACAATACTTAATCATTATTAGGGTGTTTGTGATTTTAAAAAAAGTATTAATCAGTTTAAATTCCTCCTGGTGTCATGATTGTATATGGAAAAATAGCCTGTTTATAACAGTGTGTGCTATCCGTAATGCAATACCAGTTGTGGCCACACTTTCTAAATCACCTCAGCGATGACTGCTGTTCCCTCGAGGGTTGAAGTGTGGAAACAACTGCTCAGTTCGACCAGTTGGTCTTGTTGTTTGCACACAAACTATTTTCTTGTAGAGATTATATACTCTTTTTGAGTTTTAGTTTTAGCTTCAGTCATGGTTTCTAGTTGCTTGATGACACTGAGTCAGTTATTTTTGCATTAGATGTTTTATGTAATGAAATGTGCTAATTTACAGAGATTTTCAGAGAGGAAAAAAAAGGTGATATTTAAGACAATAAGCCTAAAATTTCAAAACAACAGTGAATAGAAAAAAAAACTGTCTTCTCTCCTTTCATTCTTGTCACATTGCCATCTTTGTAGCTCCCATCTCTGACTTCAGAGGAGTTTCATAACTGATAGAAATGATGATCCAAACTACAGAAATATGACTTAAATTGTAATAAACACAACAGCATTGAACACACAGGAGAAAGAAGACTAAATTTCAAACACTGTGTGGCTTCAACCTGAAAAGTCACCATCTCCTCCGGCTGTTTTTCCTCTCCGGCGGTGAAAAGAATACAGGCTTGACCACCTCACAGATATGTGAATCAGTGGAATTTCACTCATTAGTAGAGCTTCATCAGCTTCATCTCGTTGGGTCATATTTGGCACAAAACACTCGCACTTCTCTGACATCTTGACCTGAAGGGGAGGCCTTTGTGTTGTTGAGAACCACTTGTGTGTGAATCCATGCATGCACTGCATCGTTGTGTTCGGCTTTACAATCTAAATATGCACATAAAGGACCTTTTTCAAGAACTCTGCAACAGCTTGTTTAAACCCAGTTCATTTAATTGGGCCAGAACCAAATATAAAACATCCATACATGTGTGTCTCCATTATGAGGAAGCACTTACCTGCTGCGTAAAGAAACGATGGCGTGAAGGTCTTCAGCTCAGAGTGGGATCAACCCAGCAGTGTTTGCTGACTTGTTGTGCTGACTCAGGCCAGTGCTCCGCTTTGATCCTGTTTATCACAAGCTTACATGACTCAGACTGTGTTGAGAGAGACTTTCCTTACTTGCTTTGTCACTTCTGCTTCATTATTCAGTCATATTAGTGGTTTATTGTTTGGGGTTGTTATTACTGCCCCGCCCAAACTAATTAGTGGAGGCTGACATACTTTGCAGTTAATGTGAAAGCTGCAGTGGAATTTGTGATCAGTTCAGGTAACATGTTTTTACTTCAGTCAGTGAAATACTGTGATTTTTTGTGTCATCTGTGTAATTCAGATGACTCGGTGTGTCTGGTTGTTTTGCTGACATTGAACACACCACACCGGATCTATTTAAATTTCTCAAAAATACTAAGATCTGACAAACAATTCCAAGGCCTGAGTTGTCAATTGGACAGTTCAAAATAATAGTCAGGATAAATATGTTAATGATGGTGATGATACATGTCTGCTGTATGACGGTAAAACAGCTTATCCACTTTTCAGTTTAGAGTTTAGAGATCTGAAGCTCCTCCTCCCCCACATGTCCAAGTGTCCTTGAGCAAGACACTGAACCCCAGATTCCTCTTAATGGGCATACCAGTGCTTCCACTGTGAGAGGCTGAGAAACAAGTGCTTTTTCTGTTAGAGGATAAGAGCTGTACAGGCTGAGTCCCCAAATAACTAAACATGTGATTTTTTTGGGTGCAGCCTGTCAGTTCCGGTGCAAAAAGCCACAAAATGAAAGCTCAAAGGTCTGAAACTGCCTTCCTGTTGATGAAGAAAGAGGAAAAAGTCTCTGAATCAGTCGTGACTCAGGTTTATTAATATCTGTTCAAACACTAATTTGAACAGATATTTATTTAGGTCAAATATTTATACAGAAAACAATGCAGCAACCATTTAACCATTTGAGTTTTTGTGCTTTGAACTGAGTTTTCGACACTGTCTCACTGATTTATTAAGGAAATGTTAAACGCCTGACTGATTTATTAATGAAACATGAAATGCAGGCTGATGTGTAAGCAGGGTAATTAATTTGCCCTGACAGGGGGAAACACCCTCTGTTTGCACAGAGGTGAGTATATTTTCATATCTGTTGCTTTTTTTTTTTTTTTTGGTAACAAGGTCTTGATTATGAGCCAAACAGTCCGGTTGTCAGCCAGGTGCTCGCTTCTTGTGGTTGTTTGGACAAGGATGGGCGGCAACAATATCAGCTGTGTGTGTGTGTGTGTGTGTGTGAGCGTGCATGTATGCATGTGTTTGAACCTGATGCATTAATGACAGGAGCGGGCCCTGGTGCAGCAGTGAGCCATTGTTTTCCTTGGCAGAGATTAGCGGCCCCCAGGGGCCCGTGCCACAAAGAGAGCTCTGTTACCCACTAGAGTGCTTTATTGTGCCCCAAATTACCCCCGTGGAGAGGGGAAAAAACGGCATGGCAGATATCGAGCATGCATAATGTCAATGAGCAAATTGACAGCTGCTCAGTCCAGAAATTCCTGGCTGCAGGCTTCACACAAACGCTGCTCGTCTCTTGTGTCGATCGGTGCCAGACGAGATGTGTCGACTCTCATTCTTAAAAAAAAAAAAAAAAAAAACATTTCCAAAGTTTTGTGCCAAAAAAAACCTCATAAATCTAGAAAATTTTGTCCAAATGTGTTCAGAGAGTGTGTGTTTGTTTCGATCATAGTCTTCATACTTGTGAAATGTGTGAGACATTCTTGCTTTGTTTCCACTTTGATTCTTGTGTTTTAGAGTTCCTCCTTTTAACACTTTGGAGTAAAGAAACCACAGTGTTTTGTGTGGCTTTTCTTCCTCTTAAAAGCTTGTCCTTTTTCATCTAAAACATGGGTAGAACTTTACATCCCCAAAGTCCTCTAAGACGGCTCAAACCTCTCAAAAAGACAAATGGGGTCATGTCTACAAAGAGCAATAATCTTCTTTTTTCCGCAGCCTACAAACAGGCCTGTCAATTGGCTTCATTGTCAACATCCTAGGGGACCGCTATTTAAAAGTGTCAAGATCAAAAGACTTGACTGACAAAGCACGCTTTTTATTATTGCAGTGGCAACCCATAAGCTTTTAATGTTGGAAATTACAGTCATTAAGTACAAGCTATACAAGCCTTGGATCTTGACGGAGGCTTTGAGGAGTTAACCACAAATCAAAAAAACAAGCCCATAGCTGAGATAAAGAGGGTTGTATGTAAATATGAGCCCTTTGTTCTGGTAAGCAGTGCAAAGAGCCTGTCTGCGGTGTCTCTTATCGTTCCAAGCAGCATGGGATTGATGAAATTTAAAGAGATGGTGTCCTTGGTTTAGAAAGAAGGGAAAAAGGAGGAAGGGAAAGAAAGTGATAATGAACAAAAATGCAGCAGAGGGATTTTTAGTAAACAGCCTGACAGTGAAAGATTTAAAAGTAATTCCACTAAACCAAATGGAAGACGTGAAACATTTAAAGAGAAATGAGAGCGCAAGTAGATACTTGATGGTGATAATTGTTCAGAAAGTTACTGAGTGACGTTCATCAACACTGTAATTGCACATGTAAATAAACAATTTCAGACTTTTACAACCATGATTTGCAACCCTGTCAAAGCCACATTTACAATCCAAAACTTTCCAGTGTTGGCCTCCCACTGTCACTCATCTTGGGACTGAGTGTAATTTAAAGCCGAGGTCTGAACGCAGCGAGTTCAGACTTTTCTTTTTTTTTATTGTAAAATGATCAAACTGACCTGTGCAGAAAAATGTTTATCACGACACAATAAAAAAAACTAAAACACCATGTGGGTGAATTAATTCAGTTTAAGTAGCAAAAAACGGAGAATTAAACTCAACTAAACTTGCAAAGTGCAGCCCAACATGTTTCCAAAGCACAACTGTAACAGCACTGACAAAAAAATAAGAAATGAACAACAACAACACAAAACATCACAATAACATAATCAATCAGTCAGTTAGTACACGTTCAGATTTCCTTAAAATGTCACTCTCACAGAGGAAATAAAAAGCTGGTTACACAGAGTGAGAGAGAGACAGCTCGACAGCTCGACAGCTCGACAGCTCGACAGCTCCCTGCGAGCTTGCAGTGCGGTGCAGTGTTGGTAGTTGCCCTTTGAGTGGCCACTGCGGTGAAAGGCTGGTGGGCAGGGGTGACTCGGCCCTCTCCTCATTGTTCCCAGAGCTTGGTATTCCTCTCATAGCATGGCCTGGGCTCTGGAGGATATGCTTTTAAAGATCTCCGGCCCTCCTAACGGCCCCCGCTCACACGTTTTTAACAAGCACACCCCTTGAACTTAATTTCTTTATCTTCCACCTCACAACAGAAGGTGAGTTTATTCAATAAAGCAACAAAAAAAAAACTCCTGGTCTTCTCAGGTTATATGTGTATTAATCACACCCCACAACCTCCACCTTCTCCATATATATATATATCCCTCACTCTTTCATCCATCCTCTCTCAGGCCTCCCTCTCTCTGTCTCTCCTTCCTTTCTGCTGAGTGTCCCGCTCAGCTGGCCAGCACCTTTTCACTCTTTGCCTGAGGAATTGTCCCCTGCATGTCAAGTGTAGCCATTAGAAGGAAGGGTTTGGATGAGAGGTGCTTTTCACCTCCCCGTCCCCCCTCACCTTTGAATGGAGACAATAGAGCTGTTCTTTATGTCCAGATGACCACACACAAATACACACACACACACACAGTCACACACACACTAACACACACTGCCAGGAAACTTTCTAGTGTCCTGCGGCAGTGAGAGCCCATATGCTACACACTCACATTTCAAGGGACGGATATGTTACACAACAAAGACGCGGTCGCTGCCTCTGACCGTGTTGGACATTGTTGTGGTGAAGACGATATTACTTGAATACAAGTTTATTTAATTACAGGCTTCACAGTGCAGAGTCAGGAAGTACAAGAGGACATGTAGCCAAGTCAAAACCAAACCAAAGGAAAGGAGACTCGCACGAAAAAAAAAAAGAGCCAGGATTCATCATTCGTTTGGTGAAATGACTTTTGTGTGTCAGAGGCAAAGATGGATGAGTTGTAATGTTGATTTTATGCTGCAAAAACCTCTTTGGTTGGATTTATTTGTTGGGTTTATTAGGGTTTATGTTTAGTGTGCGGTTGGATGAAAGTTTGAGCAACATGTGACCATTTCCCACCATCAGTTCACTTCACCCTGTTGTTTACCTGATGTTACGCATGTACTTTTTCTTTAACATGAACACGAAGGGTTCTCTTACAGAGTAACTCAGTTTGAACCAGAACCACGGTCTTTCCCATATCCACTTAGAATAAACATGTTTGTTTTTAGACTTTGAAAACCTGGACTGAAAACCACCGACTGAATGACACACACGCAGACAAAATATTTGTCAGTTCTCGAGACGTCCGACTGCCAGCTGGGAAAATCCTGGAAAAACAGGGATGTCTGGTAATTTTTTTAAAAATGTAGATTAAAACAAATCTGTAGTGTTTAAGGTCACATCACTTCTCAGTGAAAGTGTTTGTGTATTTGGCATCTTGGCCTGAGGCCGGAGCTGCTCTGTGTCAGCAGGAGTGCAGCCTCAACACAACAAGTCACAGCCCACTGACTTTCACTGCTGGCTTCTTCTGACGAGACCAGAGACCAGAGACCAGAGACCAGAGACCAGAGACCAGAGCCCAGAGAGCAGAGACCAGAGAGCAGAGACCAGAGAGCAGCCACATCAGAGATTACAGGAGCCACCTTTAACTCTTTCACCTTCGCTGCAGCAGCCTGCCCGTCCTGCTCGGGCCACATGGCTTTGGATCTGTCTGTCTGAACTTATTCCATGAGACTTTGTGCCTCAGGTGTCTCTCCTTCAAACCCTCATCCTGAGGCTAAGTTTAGTTGATTTTCAGGGTCAAAACACTCAGTGCGGGTCAGAAGAGAGCTGAGATTAAAAAGCCTACTGAAACTTCTAAGCGCCGACAAAAATAATCCAGTTTACTTAATCACAGCTCAATAATCCAACCTGATGTGTTTTGACTGATTTGTAAAATAATTAAAAAATGATGGACTTCTGTTCAGGGAATGAATGTATTTTTGTTTTCACTTCATTATTTACACCCCTTTAACATCACATACTTAAGCAGTGATTCACAGATCTGGAAGCCTTTTTTCTCCTTTGGTAGGTTTTTATAAAGGGAGATGCACAGACAATGCCAAATCTTGTGGATTAAAAAAGAATCCTCACTTGAATTACACAACAGGTTTCCACAAACAAGACATTATCAAAAACAACTCAGAGCGAACGGCAAAGAAATCCTTCAGTTAGTGTCAAAAACCTCGCAGTTATGTGTTTTCTTTTTTTTTTTTAAGGTATGATAGTATAACATTACACAGCCCATCACTATCAGTGTGACAAGCCAGTGAGAAAGGACAAGAGGATCCAGGCCCAGACATCCTGCTTGGCAGTCTTAAGCCCCCGAGACGATGAGGAAACTTCTGGCCAGAAAACGTAAAGCTCCCTTTCTTTAAGGACACAACTTGGCATTCAGCACATTCTCACCAACTCCTTTAAAGCCACGGGTGTCAGGACACGTTACTCTCTCTCTGCTAACTTTTTACAAGATGTCGCTGTGTACTTTTCCAAGGAGCGGACCTTGACAACCTTATCTAAAAGGTCTCTTAAGTGCCTTGCTTTAAGCGAGTGACTTACAGGAAGTTTTAAAAACACACATTAAAAGAGAGTGGAGAGGAATCAGAGAATGGAAAGGGGTCATTGTAAGCCTTAAGATGGCATTACCATTCCCACCACCACGGGTTTGTTTAAGCCCCTTAATGTTAATGCGCCATACAGTCTGGCCCCCATGCTTGCCTTCTTGACTGACAAAGTCAATCATACCAGCGGATTAGCAGGCTGCACGGGGGCCCTCCACCTCTGAATGGCAGAGGTCTGTAATGTGCCCACGAAGGACCTGCTGCAACATGTAGCAGCTACCTCCACCATCCACCTATCTGTCCCTTTCATGCCTCCAACTATCCCTCCCTGCATCTATTCTTTACCGTCTCCCTCCTCCTCCTCCTCCTCCTCCTCCGCCTTGTTACTACATCTGTGTTGAGTAGTTTGAATCAGGTGGGGGGCCTTTTCTTCCCCCTGCAGCAACAAGAATGTCAAGATAATCTTCAGGTGGCTGGTACACACACCGGCTTATTCCCAGGGCTGATTGCTGACCTCTCTGGCTAATTCATGCAAGGCTAGAAAAACACAGCTCCAGAGGAAACATAATGCTACCCTTGAAAGCTTGCGAGCTTTTTAGTGCACCCCTCTGCAGAGGCACAAACAAGTCCTGCTGCTTACATGGATTCCAACTGCATATAAACACAGAACTTAGAGCTTTTTTTTTTTTTCTCAGCCTTTCTGCTTGTTTCAGAGCCAGCATCAGTTTGAGGATCCTCTGAAGTGAAGCTAGAAAGGGGCCGGGGTGTATATGTGCCCATAAAATGGACTGACACTTGTGATTTGCATGCCTGCTATATAATTAGAGGTCATGTTTATAGACGGATGTTGACAGCTTGCTTTTCCATCATGTTGAGCCTGTTAATGTTACAGTTCTGCTCTGCTTCTTATCCTTTTTCTTTAGCTGTTCGTAAAGTTGTTGCTAAGTTTAAAAACTGAGACAGAACTGAAACAAATGCAACCTAGCATGGCTGAATTGAATTTGGGTTCCCTAGTTGATGTTTATTAACTTTTTTTTTTACAATTTATCTCTATGGTAAAGACTTTTATTGATATTCTTGTTGGCATTTCGAGTTGTTACTTTGGCCACGATGGCAACAGATTTGCTCAAAGTTTCCACCACTCATGGAAAATTACATCAGTGGTGGGTGAAATCAGCTTGCATGCAGAGACAACATGCAGTCACTGCAATGAAAAACCATTGATGAAGCTATTACTAGTAAGTCCCACAGGTGTGATTAAGCCCACAGCTGTCTGGGCGAAGAACATTCAGCTAATGTTTAATGAGGCATACCTGCGTCTTGTGTCAGGCGTGTGTCAGTGTGTGTGTGTTCTGTTGTTGTTACCTTATAAGGGCAGCTTTCCTTCAGGCTTTGCTGTCATGAGACACGCGGTCCAGCCGAACTCCTGCATGTATGAGTTATGAAATGACTGTCTGAGGGTTGTCAGCATCGCTTTAATTGTTTCAAACCCATCCCTTTTCCCCTACGCTTACTTTTTGCTCAAGTAAGTTGTTTCCACATTGCAACCTCATCCGCTCTGTGTGTGTACGTGGGTGTGTGTGTGTGTGTGCAGCCAGACAAAATGTGTTGCCTCAACCAGCTGCTCCCAAAGTTGAGGTGGAGCACCTGCATGTTGCCTTACTCATTCACACACACACACACACACGTACACGAGGTCTTACACATGCTGTATATACACACACTCTACATTGTCTGGCCTTGGGATTACACATGGCTGTCTTCTTTCAAATATATGAGTCATAAAGTGTTTGA
This sequence comes from Acanthurus lineatus, assembly GCA_029814665.1. Lineage (NCBI taxonomy): Eukaryota > Metazoa > Chordata > Actinopteri > Acanthuriformes > Acanthuridae > Acanthurus > Acanthurus lineatus. The sequence goes on along the minus strand of JAPZDV010000005.1, from coordinate 21,960,242 downwards.
AACTTTCATAATCATCCAAACAATTAAATCATTATTAAAATCTGTACGAGACAGACGGAAATAAAGTGCACCCACTCGCTCACAGCCTGAAATATCAACCTGGTTTGTCACTCGTAGATTCAACCTGGAAAAAATCTAGAAATAATCAAAAACATCAATAAAAAATAAAACAAGACTGTGACGGCTTTCAGTGCTAAAAGAACTTGGCCTCAGATGTAGTAAAATGACCGCTGACTGCTTTGTATTCATATCGTTTCATGGTCAATATTCTGACTTCAGGACCAAAGACTCGGCACTCGACATGACTTGGATCAGTTGAAGCACAAATAACTTGAGACTTGACTCGGACAGCTTGGTACTAAACTTGGAGTTGACTTCAGATTTGCTCTGATGGATTCCAGATTTGTCCTGAGACCTGGTCAAGGAGACAGAACTGGTCTCGGCTTGTCTCACATGACTTTGGACTTAAGGCTCGACATGATGAGTGTGACTCAGATAATTTGAGGCTCGACTCGGATCATTTGTGACTCAGACCATCTAAGACTCGACTTGGATGACTTATTGATCAAATAACTTTTAATTTGAGTCGGATTTGCCCTTTAGGATTTTAGATTTTACTCTGAGTCCAACAAACCTAAAACTTTACTTGGACTTGGATTTATATTTACATTTAGATTTGACCAGGATGACCTGCGACTCAGATGACTTGGATGAATGAAGTCGACTTGAACTGCCCTTAAAAATATTCGGATTTGCTTTGAAACACAGTCAGAGAAGACTTGGACTTTTCTTGGACAGTTTAAAGCTTAAATGTCTGTAGTTACGTTGTCTCGAATAACTGCAGACATAAATGAAAATAGCTTAAATGACTTTCGGGTCAGTTGACTTGAGATTTGACTTGGACGACTTCAACCCTGATTTACTTGGGACTTTTTGAAACAGTCTGTTATTGACCTCCAGTATGGATGTATTGAACATTTTCTATGCTAATTATACTTTACTCAAGATTTATCATGAATTATTTTCACAAAACTTAGTTTTTCCCAGAAAAGAATGTTTACAAAATGTTTTTTATTTGAGTTTTGATTGAGTAACATATGTTGTTGCAGCAAAGAACAGAAACACAACTAGTCAGTTATATTTTATGTGAAACTGACAGAACTGTGGGCTTAAAACAGCCTCATAACCAACACATAAGATAAGTTTTGTTGACGTATAACAACAAAGTTTATTCAGCTAACTTTCATATAAGCTTTACTCAGACTACATTATGACTCTTCCACAGACGAGCGTTTGGTGAACTCTTTACAGCCTTCTGTCTTGGTGGGAAAATGGGACACACCCAAAATTTCTCATATGTCAATTGGATCACAATAACACACAAGGAGGGGTGACAAGCAAACACATACGTAAGCAGACGGCATGCTGAGACTTATGGGAAACCCCGGGTACCAAGACGACACATTCCAAGCAGGTCCACTATGCGATTTGCAAGGCAGAGGGTGTTAACTTACTGTTGCTTCTTAATATGTTGATGATACCCCTTATGTGGATTTTCTGTTAAGTCCCAAAGGCTTTACTACCGCTTGGTTAGACTTAAACACAACCCTTCCCTGTTATTGCAAGGGATTCTCAATAAAGCCAACCCAGATAGAGCTACAGTTACCACTGATCCTGCTGGTGTTGGGAAAGCATGCAAAGCATTTGGGTCTGTCCCGGCGAGAGCCCTATTACTCATGGTCGATAATCCTTCTGGTCCTATAAGGAACATTCAGAAGAAACACACCCAGAAAACAGAAGGGAGAACACGAGACTAAAAAAAGAGGCGACCGGACAGGCAGAGACACTATAGGATGTAAAGAGGGAAAGTAAAAAGTGAAAAGTAACTAAGGCCAGAAAGGGCAAAGGTTGAGGGAAAAGGAGGGAGGAAAAAAGACAGAAGGGATAAAGAAAAGTATAAAGGAAAGTAGAGGAGCTCCGATAAGATGATAAGAAGTACTCGGCTCTGTGTGTTTTTTTTTGCTTCTGTGATTTGAGAGTCAACACTCAAGGGGGAAGTTTATTTGTGTTATTTTAACTTTGTGATGTATAAATGATGAAGAAGGGAGGAGAAGATATGTGCTGATAAGCCTAAAAGGTCAACCTCGACCCTAAAACATGAGCAGAGATACGACCGAGCTTCACCGCTCGCCTTAAACAAAACAAAACAAAAAAAAGCTCTTTAAGATAAGAACCAAATGAGCATATTCCTATTAAAATAGACTGTTGGCTCTATACATGTGATCCACTTTACCCCCCCACCCCCTCATGTGCCACCTGACTCTAGAGGCCCAATCTAATCAGGTCACTGCAGCCAGCCAGCCAGCCAGCCAGCTTGCTGCTCCGGGACCAGGCCACTCCATCCTTACCTCAGCTGATATGCATGTGGTCAAGAGAAGGAAGTGGCTGAGATAACCGAGGCGTTTCTCTCAGTCAGACAGGCATGAGGTAAGGCCGCAGGAATCTCTCACAGGGCATTACCTCAGTCTGCAGGCCTATGAGCCGCTGTTGCAGTGGCTGTCTAGAAAAAAAAAAAATTTC
>JAPZDV010000005.1:21942444-21957562 GCA_029814665.1 Acanthurus lineatus | reverse complement strand
TAAGGGCCCCTGTAACCCACACCCGGGATTACCCACTTTCTGACGCCTTTTCTCCCGTTTTTCCTTTGGTTGTATAAAAAAAAAAAAAACTAAAAACCACCACCACCCAAAAAAAAAAAAAAAAAAAAAAACACGCCCTGGAGGTGGTACCTATTTTAGGCAGCAGTAGGCCGTGAATCACCCTCATTATGACTGGCTGCTGTGGCGAGGTGAAAACACCATGACTCATAATTTCACATTAAGAGGCTGACTCGGTTTGCATATAATTAAAGGCCGTGTCTGCTCTTGTTCAAGCATGGAGTGTATCAGTTTGTCAAGTGATTTCACACATATTTCACCTCGTACACAGAAAATCTGGAATATTTTATGTGAAGGTAGAAAGAAAATCAAATCCACAGCGTGAAGCTCATCTGGCAGATTCTGGCAGATTTGTAAACTTCTCTGAGAAATTTATAAGAGGAACTCGAGTTAGAAGAAACAGTCATAATGCGATTTAAATACCCTGCTGTTTACTCTGTAAACTTCAACATTATTATTTCAGTGTTTTTAAATATTCAAGATTCAGCTTAAACATTGTTTTACGCCACAAGGTCGGAGAACAAAATGGAGTTTGTGGTCTCCTTATGTTACTATTAAAAACAGAACTTGATATGAATTTATAATAGTCCAAAAAATAAGTGAAGAAGAGTTACAGCCTGAGGAAAAGATGCTCTATAGTCTGGTTGTCAGCTGACACTTTTGTATCTCTTGCCAGATGGCAGCAGGGTTATTATTATGTTTTTATTATCAACACAGTGAAATTTGGTTATGCAAACTTTATTTTTTGGGTTTGCTGTAGAAAGTCCTTCCTTGCTTTTGTCTTTACTTACTTTAAGTTTACTTTTATTTTTCCAGGGGCCTTTATGTTCTGTATGTATTTTTTTTTAGTATTTTTTAAGAAAGCAATAAAGATCTAGAAGCTGAAATACATTGATATTTGTCTTCGGAGTTTTGCAGGCTGAGATATCTGCAACGTAGGCATACTTTCTGAGTCCTTGTCTCATCTTGTTAGATCCTCAAAAGCATTAATCATTTTCCCTTTTAACAGTAACCTTCGTTGATTTCTGGCACGGTCACAAGGAATGTTCAGAATGCACCTGAAGAAGTCAACAATAAAAGTATTTAGGAGACATTAAATTGGACACAATGACTGCCGAGTACAACAGCTGCCTTTGTTGTGTGTACTCTCAGTTCACCAAAGAGATACAGCACAGGCAGGGATCTTGTTCCACAGCTGTAATCTGAGATTAAAAAAAAAAAAAGAAGTGTAGGGGAAAAATACTTCAGAGGGAGGGTAACTTCAGATGGTATCTCCTCTCCTCTGCATCATCTGAGTCATCAGAGACAATCAAAGACTGTGTGTGGCAAACTCACACACCGTGCTCCCCAAGCCAAGGCGCCGCAAAATTAATTTTGATCTAAACGATATCCACAAGCGGCAGCTGAGAGAGAGAGAGAGAGAGAGAGACCCCACACCCGAAGACATCCGAGCGCCTTTGACTCTGATGTTTCTGACGTCGTGCCCTCGGCAGTGACTCGCTCGAATGGTGGCTAAACCTGCAGGAATGTCAGAGTATCACACTCTCTCTCCAAAGTGCTTTGCCCGTGAAGATATGTGAACTTATCTGATAGCAGGCAAAAGTAAGCACTTCTCTGTCACTGTTCATCACCCAGAGATACGAGGGATTTGTTGTTTTCATTTTCTTCCTCACCTCTCGTTTTTATCTCCCCTGGCAGCTGGCGCCAGGCATGTGTTTGGAAGAGTGGAGCATTGTTTTCTTTCACACTGTCAGGGAGGCTGTTTAAACCTGAAGTATTTCAGCATTACGTAAGCAGACTTTTTTTTTTTTTTTTTTTTTACAGTGAGCTTTTACTGAGGAGCAACAGAAAACATTGTGACTGGAAATATCACGAGGCTCTGCAGAGGGTAATTAAAACAGCTCAGAATATCACCTGTACACATAAAACATGCATCGGTGAGGTGATACGAGGTGAGACGAGGTGAGATGAGGTGCCTGAGCGAAGCCGAAAATCAACATCCACCAAAACCTGTTCACCCTGCTGCAGTCTGGCAAGAGATACAGAAGTATCCGCTGCCGAACCAGCAGATTACAGAGCAGCTTCCCTCGTCAGACTGTGAGACTCCTCAACTCAACGTCCAAACACGAATATGAAAAAAAGCTTATTTTCATGACTTATTATGTTTTTAATTCATCTATAAAATTTCTGTCATCATGAGAAGCATACAGGGGCTACGGACTCCACCTTGATTTACAGCCTTTTACGCAGAAACTCTGTCTGTTGGGACTTGGCTCTCATTGTAGGCTGGTAGCTGGAGAGTTGCCACTGAGCAAGGCACAGATCTCCAACTGCACAGGGCACCCATGTGTTTCTGCAGCCCCGTCACTGTAACATCTCCCCCCAACAAGTGCATATTTGTGTGGTTTCTTGCAGTAAACAATAGTGTGGAAAAAAAAAATTCCCATAGTGGATTAATAAAGCACAGAAGTGGTTGTGTTGGTTTGGTTTTGGTGTCTGAGTTTTGTTGTGTTTTCAGTTTTGTCAGACTTTCATTAAATTCTGACTCAATTTTCATATCATGGCACTTTCTCAGGGCAATATTTTTCTTTTTAAAATCTCAGCTTTTAACAAACTGGGATCATCTCCCCTGAAGCAGATTCCATATTAGGCCACACACACTGTGTGTATATGCTGTTAAGATGCTGGCGAGACATAAGTAAGACTCATGAGCACTTATGCATCGCCAGATTAAAACACAAGAGCATCAGTTGTTCGTCTATTATTGAAACATCTGTCAACAGCTCCTTTGTTGTATTTATTCCAGACCAAAAGGACTTTCCCATGAGGTCATACAAAGACAAGCACAGTCTCTCTCTCACACAGCAGGGGATGTTAGTGCACTAACAACACAATCATTTCTGCAACCGCAACCCTCAGACAATACAAGGTGAATTTGAGCAGAAATGACCCAGAGAGAGAACAAAAAGAGTCAAGTAAAGGCCAACGAGCGAGTGAGCGAGCGTTTCTGCTTCACGAACAACTGCAGTTTGTTCCATCACGAACATAAAACAAGCATCCTCACATCACTGTCTTTGAATTTTTCCTCCTTTATAGTGGCCGTGATCGCCACATTCCACCGCTCTGACCGCCAAACATCTAAACAGCTTCTATTCTTCTCCTTCAGATATCTGTACTCTCTGAACAAAGCTTCTTCTCTTCTTTTGATGCCTCAGTTTTTCTGAGTCTTCTTCACTTTAACCCACCTCCTCCTCCACCCCCTCCTCCTCCTCCTCCTCCACCTCCTCCTCTTCCCTGCATATTTTGGTGTTGTGTTTTTGGTATGCTCATGAAAAGGCCCGCAAAGACGGGACAATAGGGCACCTGCCAGAATAATGAGCCCTCAGAGAGAAATGCAGCTGGGGCCGAGAGTCATACAGGAACGCTGATGATGGCCCCGCTTTAAAGTGGTCAGAGATGATCCTTAGCCACACCTTATATCCCCCTGGCTGGAATTTCCCCTCTGACACACACACACACACACACACACAAAGAAGTCATACTCACGCACACACACTCCCGGTGCAAACACTCGCCCTGCACAAGGAAACAACGGTGGAGATAAATATTCCGTGATTTTATTTTTCCTTCAGGTTTTTTTTTAGCATTCATGTTTGTCTTTCCTTGAGCATGTGTGTGTGTGTGTAGGTTCATTCACACACACACACACACAAATGCGCTGCCACCTCCGCTGCCAGCCTATCAGTTGGCTGACTGTCTCATACGCTACGTCACTTGAATGTGGACAGAAACTATGCTCCTCGGAAACAAAAGCCAGACTGTTTACATACTGGTTCTACATTTAACTCCTGAGAGCACACAAGACATCAGTCACCAGGATTCCTTTCCCTTTTAAAGGGTGTAAAAAAAATTCCTTCATCAATTTAAAATACCATCCGTGAGCTAAATTTAGCTGGTCCACAGGTCCGGAGGGACAAAACAACAGCAAGACGTCCAGAGGCATGTATGATGTGGAGGGGGGGGATTACAGATTACAGAGCGACATGGTGTGTTTTCACAGAGCATGTTAGGAGCAGTTTGCTTTAGTTCATATAGGCTGATGAGAATAAAGCTAAAAATCAGAAAAAAACACAGCGAACCAGTGGGAGACTCACAGGAGGCTGCAGACAACAAAGAGACAAAATATCAATTATCACAGAAATTTAATCGATTAAATATTTAATGATCATAAACATTAATATTGGTTATACAGCAGTAAAATAAGAATTTATTCCACTTTTTAAATATGGAAATGTGGTGTTTTTCCTCTGTTTATATCTCTTTAAAATTTAATATCTTTGTTTTTTGACAGATTTAATAAGTGTTCAGTTAAGTTTTTGACAGATTGATTAACAAAAAAACAGACATTCCCATTTTATGCAAATTTAGACCTGCACCTCATTACATTTAAGGGGGAGAGAGTATAAAATATGGCAAAAAGGTGATGATGATTAGAAGATGAAGCTTCATTATCCACTGAATGTGAATGTCTGGTGTTGTCTCAAAGACTTCTTTATGTTGCATATATTTACTGAAGTTAGCATGCTAGACAGTTAGTCATTTGCATGACTCATCCTGTCTGGCGGAGCACCGTTCTGCTGCCAGAGTTGGTGTTTTGTTGGTCCTCTGGTCCGTTTTAGGTCACATCTTCTCATTTACAAACTCATTTCTGCATCAGGTTTGGGAGGATTTTGCATCTGTCTTTTCAGCCTCGAATTCGAACACTAGAAGAGATAAATTACTCTGAAGAGTGCAGACAGTTTCACTACACATTAAAGGTAATTAAATCAAACATTTTTATGCTCCTTAATAACATAATTGAACAGTTTGATACAGTTTACCACTGGAATTTTTTTTTTTTTGCCAAGGCCTGATGGTAGCCAAATACAAAACAGCAGAAATGCAGTCGTCACGTTCAGGTTTGGAGAAAAGAACGAACTCTGACTGTGAACTTGCACCTTTACTTTCCACCAATGCCACCCGCCTTCACTGCCGCCGTCCGTTTCCACGGTTACACTGCTCCACCCGCTGATGGGAGGTGAGCGGAGACGATCCCTCGGCCCGCACCAGCCACTGCAGACAACACAAATGAGAGCTTTGTGGCTCCTGAATGTGCCTCCAGTAATCTGGTAGTCAGAAGGTCAGGATGGTGGAAGGTGGGGTGAGGAGGTGAGAAGGTTTAGGAGCTGACGGGGAGACATAGTTTGGAGGGGAGGAGGGCGGAGGAGGGTGGAGGAGGTGTGGGGGAGCTGAATTCGGTGACAAGGCTTCAGTTGTTTTGCTAAAATGGGTTGGAACAATCCGGACATTATGACATTGTGGACTCACAAAAATACACACCCCATGCACTGCGGCTCATTGACCCCGTCACCTCCTCAGCTCCAACATTCATGAGACTGAAAGTAGAATGACTAATCTGCGGCATTTAGAGGCAGTGTTGACTCTGTTTTAAATGCTGGACATTTGTAAAACTGAAAGGCAGAGTTAGTGCTGCTGTCGGTCAACTTGAATGTGTCTTTCAATCCCCAGTAATTATTTGTAAAACACATTCATTGCCTCACCGACTTTTGAGTGAAATCGTTCGCACTGACATGTTAAAAAGTCAGAAAGAAAAGCTTCTGTTGCACCAATTTATATGGCAAATTTATTTAGAAAGTTTGTGCTGCAGTTAAAATTAAACCAATTTCTTCTTTGGTTTGTCTGTGATCTCTTTTTAAAACAAAGCAGAAAGGCAAAAATGTAGAAAATGAGAGAAAAAAATGCAGCAATACAGAATGCAGTCATTAAGAATGACAGGATTAATGAAGTTTTTTTGCTCATTAGTGCTCACAAATATGCTTTCAAGTTGCAAAGCCTTTTTACTCCAGTAATCCGCCTGTGAGAGAGAGCTTGCAGGAACCACAGTCCACGTTGCTCCAAAGGTCAAAATGTCACTTTGGGTTGTAGGGAGAAGTAAACAGTGGTGGAATAAGCCTCTGTCTTAGTGGGGGGGAATAAGCCTCTGTCCTTAAATCCTTAAAATAAGAGTGCTTCTATGGTCTCCAGAGGCTGAAACAAAGGGTCAGACTTTAATCGCCGGTAATATAAATCTTGTTGTGTTAGCTCAGTGAACTCAGTCATTAGCAAAAGGGCTCGGATCATAGGTTGGCAAAAATCTTTGATGAGGTCAAACACTTTAAAGAAAAAATGAAAAATAAATCTCCTGAATCCCCCTGCTGGTGCATATTTTCAGAAAAATCATCATCATCATTAACACGTGTGGTGCATTCCTGCAGGCCGCAGAGCCGAACGCAGGCGAGGTGAAGCCGAGGAATGCATGGCCCCAGGTGATGAATAGTCATAAATTCATTAGTGAACCCGGCTGATTTGGAAGAGTGAACGCTATTGCAGTGATAAACCAGCTGACCCCATCAACTTGGCAGCTGTCATGACCTCAACCTGTGGCGGTATTAGACGAGGGAGGGCAGAGGGACAATATTTGTTTAAGCTGATAAGTAGGGGTTGTAGAGGTTGTGTGTGTGCATACATATTTGTGTTTAGTGTCTTGTTTACAGTGATTATGTGTAAGTCTGACTTTGGGAAAGGGGACATGTGAGAGAATGTGATTATGTATACAAGTGTGCACCGGAGCATGCGCAGAGATGGATCTGAGCCTCGAGTGATACTGATGCAAACAGTATGAACGCTCATGCTAGTACACACACTTCAGATGTGACTTTGCATGAGCGAGTGTGTGGCCCTGAGTGCAGCCATGACCAGCAGCATGCTTAATGGCCTCCAGCTCTTTCTAAGCGTCGTTAACATTCCAGCTGTGGAGATTTTGGCATGCATTGGGAAGCATGACAAGACAGCTTCACATCTCCCTCCCAGCTCTCAGCACAGACTGTCATTTGTCTACAAAAGGTCCAGACTTCACCAAGGAGACTGAAAACAATCTCAGTCTCTTCAGATCATTTCTGACAGCTCATTTATCTTGTCTTTCTGCCCGTTTGTCAGTCACACGCCATGAACTTTGTTTTTATTTGTTGTTTTTTTTTCTTAGATAGACTCCACTGCTGCTGCTGCTGCTGCTGACTCATCTTTCCAGCTACAGGTAGAGTATTTTCACTGAACCCTCCCTGACATGCTATTTGCCCCGCAGGCAAACAAATCTCATTGCGTTCCTTGGCAGATCCTAATAGATACATTTGGAGCAATTATCTGAAATTTTACAGGTACATGTAATGTGTTTGGAGCCTTGCAGAAACATTACATGAAACCTCGCTGTTGGTAGGTGTTGGCACATGCAAACATTCAGACGGGCAAGCCTTGTGCTGTTGCACAAAGTGTCAACACACTGCTCCTGACTTTATGGCAACCTCGCTTGAGAAACAGAAACATTGATAGGGGTGTTGCAGGGATACCGATCTGATGTAAAAGACACAAGGCTGCCAGTTTCCACACATACACGCACGCACACACACACTCAAAGACGGATAAAAATACTCAATTATGTGCATGAACATGCAAACACGCATGAAAAGATGTTGCAGCCAAAAAGCAGGTATGTGAAGGTGTGAATGCTGGCAGCATAAATCATAGTTGTGAAGGTGTCAGTCATAGTTGTAAATATTGTTCCAGAGCTCCGGTGTGTGAGAGACACTGAGTCCTGACAGACAGAAAGAGATGGTTCATGTTTATTTTTTTGTTTTTGTCTCTGTACCAGCCCCACCATTTAGATTTTAATGAGGGTTTAGAGGAGAGAGGCGCCAATACAGGCCTAACCCCGTGTTTCATCAGACGAAAAAAAAAAAATCACACGAAGTCTCAACAACATGACGCAGAGAAAGAATTTAAAGTTACAAAATATTTAAGAAAACATTTTATTTTACATAAACTGTACAGCTGACATTTATTTGACTAAATGATTCTTAGACATGAACTAAAAATAACTCTTATTAAATAGAAAACTGAAACAAAAATAGAATTAAAGATGAAAAAATGAAGTGTTGCTTATTGTACAAAACAGAGAATGAAAATAGAGCTAAGAAATGAAATCATATATCGTACCCTGATACAGTGGTAGGCCTATTGCAAATGATCGAAAACAGTATTGTACACAGTCACTCAATGGCCTTGCCATCTTAGTACAATAGCTAAATTCTTGGCCTCTTTGGTTCCATTAATTAGGTAAAATACATTTGAAACAAAATTCAATTTACTTCTATAAAAATAACTTTTCAATGGCAGTTTTTGTTTCACTAATCCCGCAACTTTTCAGTGCAAACGTCACAACAATCATTCGCTTTGGAAAGGAGGCGAAAGATTACATTTCAAGTATTGATAAAGAGTTGAAGACTGAAGAGAGGAAGAAGGAGAGAGACAGACAGAGCTGGAAAGAGAATTCAGTCTAATAGAGCATGTTGAGTATGGGTATAGGTTACTATACATTGCATAGCTCATGTGGCACTTATTTAGCGATAGGACAGGACACTCAGTACCCCTTGGAAGGCATTTCTTTAGACAAGTGCTATTCAGGGTGTGCATTTCAGTTTCTGCAAGTGCTGCACTGCACTGTGGCGACCCACTGGGCCAAAACTAGAGTCCCCATGTCCGCAGGCCCACTTCTGCTGGGCCTTGGTGGGCAGGAGGAAGCAGTTCTTTCTCTGTCGCTCCCAGTGCACAAGTGAAGTGCACTTATGAGATCTATCTTCACCTGGTTGTCATGGTAGCAGGGCCTGCAGCACTCTTAGGCAGGAAGTTGAGGTTGAGGCCCGTAGTCAACAGCAAGAATGACAACAGCAGCGGCAGCAGCAGCAGCTCTGCGGAGGACTTTCTCTTGCCTTTCTGCGGAGGGTATAATCCTGCAAGGCATTAAGCGCTGCTGGTCTAATTCCACCAGAGAGGACAGTCAGACTGTGTCTGTCGGCATAGTAGGGAAGTGCTGGTGTTCTGAAATTGTATAAGCTGATGAATTGTCAGTGCTTTATAAAAACAAAAGTCTGTCATGTGCTTAAAGTACTTAAGAGGGTTGGAGGAGCAGGGTTGGGAGCGTCGGGGCGAAGCCAATAATGTCATCGGCTGATCCTGTCACTTTCTTTAAGCGCTTGTTATCTTCATTCAAGAGGAGATGATGAGCCATTATTTTTTGACTAGAAATGGCAAACTAGAGCAAAGTATCATTTGGTGATAATCATTCCCTTCTCGTCCCATCGCTGACCAGTTGTCGCCGGACGGACAAAACTCAGACAGCTTGCATGTCACTCTGATAAATACACACACTTGCACGCATACGTGCAAACACACGTATGCACACGTGGACACAACACTGATACTTGCATTTGTTGGATTTTACCTGTGTGCATGTTGCTTGCACGTACAGTGGGTATAGATATATTGTATATGTGTACCGTACGAAAACGTCCTGCTTGTATAAAAGGCCTTCCTGACTGTTCCAAGTTCAAAGGTAATGAAGGGTCAGTGTGGACTCAAGCACAGCCACACTCCTCCACGATCATGTTGGGCACGTCCCTCTTTACGATGTTGTACTCATCGTCAAAGTAGAGCATGGACATAGTACTGAGCTTGGTGGGGATGCAGCAGGAGTTGACCGAGCCTGGGCTCATCCCTCTCATGCGATATTGGTTAACTACTGCGGTGTGGAAGGACGAGGCCGAGCCTGGCACACCCGCCATGTAGGCCGGGCAGCTCCCCTCGCAGTAGTTGCCATAATAACCAGCTGGTGCGATGATCCAGTCGTTCCAGCCGATAAGGCGGAAGTCTATGTAAAACTGCTGCCGGCAGCAAAGGCCCCCACTGGTGCCGTCACACTCCAGCCCCCGCTTGCGAATGCGATGCTTTCCGTCCACCTGCCTTGCGCGCACCACCAGGAAGGGCCGGTGGGATGGATCGCCGGGGTCCACCAGCACCGGAGCCACGCCGGCTGTCTCACAGCCCTCACAGTGGACTTCCAGGTCCTGCCGCCGGCTGCCTTTCCCGAACACAGCCCGCACCGCCTCCGAGAGGGGGAAAGTGTGCCAGCCACTGCGTTTCAGATCCACCCGCTTCTCCACCAGAGCCCAGCGGCCCGTTCCCCCTCCACCACCTCCTCCTGGGCCTCCCTCCGCACCACTGGCAGCCCCAGCTTCCTGGTAGTGGATCTTGACAGTCACCTTCCTCCGGAGGCCTTTCTCAGGACCGGCTGGCAGCACACGGAAGTAGAGCCACAGATTTGCCTGGGACACATACAGGTTCTGGTTTCCCTCGTTGGAGACGAGGAAGTACAGGCCCGACTTGGAGGATGTGTGTTCATCTGTTGGAGACAGTAAAAACAGGAATGATTTAATTTTCCTGTGCCACTTTTACACAGTAAACGACTGAATATGAACAACACAAAAGACTGGTAATTTTAATAAGCAGCATGTTTCAAAATGCAACGGGAGAGATGTTATGTTTACATTATTAGAAAGAACATCATGTAAACATCTAACACGTTCTGTTGCCCTCAGTAGAAGATGGACTTTGCTCAGTTGATGGTTCAGTTGTCAACATGTGACCTCAGGATGGAATTTCAGTAGCGTGATAACATATCTGATGCCAGAGATTGCCCTCGCCCACCATAAGACCACCTTTAATCGTCACATGACCAAAATTCCATTCTAATGTGATAACTGAACCGTCTCCAAGACGACTCAGCACCTGTCTGCATTGGCTGTTGAAAGGCAAAGAGGTGTGGCTGAGAGCTCTGGAAAATTTCCAATAAACGGACCTCGTTCTAAAGATTTTTAGACAAAAACGTTTGTTTTTTGGGGGAGAAAGGACTAAATACTGTTTTCCTTCTTCAAACAAACAAACACGCACACACGCAGCTTTCTGTGTGGACACACATGTGCTCACATAGAAAGCAGAAAGCCTCCCAAAAAGGGCACCGCTCTGTCTTTTAAGGGTCTTGTTTTTTTCTGTTCACCCTCAATCACTCTGTCAGGTGACCTCTGCGGCAGCTCCTGATAGGCCAGTTGCGACAAGCCAGTTCTGGGATCAGGCCCAGTTGGCCTAAGGTCCAGCTTTGTAAGTGACAGGGCCAAAAAGGGAGAGGGACAGGGAGGAGAACAGAGAAGAGGAAGACCAAGGAACGGAGGAAGAACGCAAGTGGGAAAGGTGGGAAAGTGGCGGACTCCACCAAGGCTCCCAGGGGGTTCACTGAGTTCGCTGTTAGTGCCCCCATGAACCCCACCCACACCATACCCCACCCCTTCTCCCCTCCTTCCAGTGTGAGCACCCTGAGAGTGACAGCACAAAGCCCCCTGTGAGGCACTGGGAGACAGCCGCGCTGCAGCTCGGCATTGAAACGCGTGGCCTTCCAGCAAAAAGCATGATGAGGCAAAAATAAAAGCCATTTACATGACACTGGCTACTTTCTACAGCGACACAATGGAGAGATCCCGGGAGTCTAAAGGTGGCGATGGGCTCTCGCTGGCAGTATTTTTCTTTCTTTTTTTTAAATTTTTTTTTTTATAAGCCTAATGATGTCTTCCAAATGACCCTGAGGTAACTTGAAAGGTTTCTATTTCAGGAGATTTGGTACAATGTGCTCAAGCGGAGCAGCGCCTTTGAAAGCGGCTAAATTACTTTGTTTGCCGACTGATTAGTGTGTGTCAGTGTCAACAGGTGGCCACCAAAGACGGGCCCCTCTTTAAGGCGCCTCTTCCTCCTGTAAAGCACGGCTTTACATTCACACAGAAACCTGTTCAGACCAGCTCTCCACTCTGTAGCATGTCAGCTGGGAGCTCAAGCACTTCATACACACATGTACACACACACATACACACACTCACTTGCATCCAACCGTGCGCAAACACACCCAGCGCCACAGTAAGCAATACATCAACCATCAGCCCTCTCAGTACCAAAGCATCTGGGCAGAGTATTAAGTGCACAGCACTGTAATCTATCTGAAGTGAGTGACAGAGAGGAATCAGGTGAAGAGCATCTCTTTTCTCGCAATCGAGGCCCCTCGGGGCTACAAGAAACTATCCTCACCTCATTCACCGCTGTGCGTTCTTACTTGCCTCAACAGCTCTGAGCTCAGAAAATTGGGGATTGCACAGAAACGAACACACACACACACTCACACGGCGTTATTATCAGGCAGGGAGTGAGGCTGAAAACAAAAGTGATCCTGAATCGAGCAGCTCAGCTGTTGTTTGTTTGAATGATTGTTTCTGCAAAACCCTTCAGAAAAGTACAGTTACAAGCTTTTCAGTGCAGAGTTTGGAGCTGTAACCGATACAAGGTTTTGGCATTTTGTTTCCATCTCAGAAACAACCCTGATGTTTTTATTGCTTTGTCTAAAGTGTAAAAAGACTTCAACCAACTAATTGCAACTTTTTTTCTTCCATAAGTGGACTTACTACTCGCTCTGTTAAGTCATTAAATACAGTAAAATACCCTTTGCAACATCCTAAAGACCGGGATCATCACATTTCTTGTTCCAAAACTCTAAAACCATTAGAAATTTTGTTTACTGTCAAAACAAAGACAAAGAAAAGCATCTGTTGAAAAGCTGGAACAAGTAAATTCTGCATTCATGCTGAAATAAAATGGCACCATTCACTGATTGTTTAAACAATTATTCAGTCAGGTCTTTTCTAGCTTTACGTCTGAGCTCCATTTGACAGCTTTCATGAAAAGTATCTAAAAGTATTACAAGATGCATTGCTGATATTAACAGATGACACAACAGTGTGAATTAACCTTATGAAATAATTAAGTCACGTCACTAAATGCAAACAGAGGAGCAACTTTGAATGCTGAGGTATAAGTTATATAATCTCTGGAGTACATCAGGGTCGTGTTAGACGCCACTCTGAAACTTTCAATCATATTTCAGAAGCCAGAGTTTAACAATTCAAACAGAAATGTAGAAGTCCAGTTTCTATTTTTTCTAAGGACTTCTCATTTGTGTTGGCACCAAAAAAAAAACTGCATGACAGTTGGCAACCTCCTCATGGTGATGAGCATCATGTCATACGGTTGAAAGGTCCAGAACAGCTATTAAATGGACCTTGAGGTAACTGTTCTGTGAACTGCAGTTTCAGAGGTAGAGAATAAAATGAAATAATTCTCCAGTAAGTGTTTTTAAAATGATCACATGAATGTGACCTCACACTTTATTCATCTGCTGCTCATGGAGACGAGGTAAATGAAACCCTCTCTGAGCAGAACAGTGAGGATCACTCAGTAATGTGATTTAGTCACCCTCAGCATCATTTAAACAGTATGTGTTTTTCATGCGGCACACAAGTTTGATCTTATGGATTCCTCAGTAGTGAGAGCACATACCAACGCGCCACATGACTTGTTTCCACTCAAGTCCTTTTAACGAACAAATCGTTCTTTTCATGCAGTGTTACAAACAGTGTGGAGCTGGCCCCGACACGCCTTGCCTGACCCCGCAGTGGAGACGTTGCTAGGGAGCATCAGCAGGTAGGACACCTGGGTGGGCTTGTGTGGATAAAGAGCTACTTTAGCGTGTCCCCACCTGCGCCACCAAGTCAGGGAGGAGGCCGTGGAAGCAGGCAGGCAGCTCCAGAGCTCATTACTCAAAGCAGCTGTCGACAAGACCACACGCCGTGGAAGGACAAGGGGCGCGGCACGCAGCGTTCGAGGCTCTTACATGAGCAGAGAAGTGCATGCATACAGCAAGTGTCCCTCGGGCCCGAGTCCCAGCACTCAAGGAATTCTACATAGGGTGAGGAGGTGAGGGAGGGGAGGTGGAGAGGATGGAGAGGAAGGGTTGAGTGGCTGGACTTTTGGCTGGAGGTTAAAGCAGCTGCTGCACTGGCTCTGCTGTTGTTAAAGCTTTACTACAGGAGCATTTTTTAATAATGTTGCATAAATCATTTAAAGGATCATCAGCTGTACTGAGGCAACCAGGCCTATTGAGGGCTGAAACACACCCTCATGAGTGAATGTGGAAAATGTCTGGATGTGGTCCAGGATGGCCATGACTGACAGCTCCTCATGAAAGCGTTGTGTCCTGAAGTAAACCTGCCAACCCGATCCTTCGGAGGAACCGGGTCGGAGTTAATGACCTCCCATAATGAAGTCTTAATTCTGTGTCTTGGACCACTCACCGCGAGTTCACTGGGTCCGAACGGCTATAGTGAGCAATCAAGAAGCGCTGATCTGAACTTCTCCGTCGACCCCTCTCTCTCTCTCTCTCTCTCTCTCTCTCTCTTTCGCCCTCCCTCCTTCCCTGCTTGTGTTCCCTGCTTCGCTCCCGTGGATACGGGACACCGAATCCCTCGGCAAGGACCCACAGGAGCATGTCAGGGGAGAAGGTAGATTGGCATCGTCTCCCTCACCTGCCTCGGGCCGCTTGGCAGACCTCTTACCTCCGTGCTACCGCAACCGGAGATAAGAAGCCGGCTCCCTGGCTGACAAGCACACAGTTAACCTTGTGCTGAGGGGAAGCAGGGGACGCGAGCTGACCTCACTGCTCCGCACGGACACAATGCACATAAACACCTATCCACAACTCTGGCCCGGTGTTTGCTAAATATATGCCAACCTCACCCCCCCCAGCCCGCCCTCTCCTAAACTGTGACAACAACAATTCAGGCTCCCACATGCTTGAGAGACAAGCTCCCCCGGCTTCAGAGCTTTCTGGAGACCTTGCCTCCAAGCCATGCCCCGGCTGGCAGCATCCAATCTTGGGGGCGTGAGCCAGCTGGCCAGGAGGCAGACGGGGTCTAGGGAGCAGGGACCCAAGCCAGCTCCATGGTACAATGCCACACAAAGGCTCAAAGGTGTGAGGAAGAATAGAACTAGAAAAAAAACACAAGTATAAGAAGAAGAAGAAGCAAAAAGGAGCCCAGCGAACCATTAGAACGACAAAAACATTCTTTACAACGCTGCAATATGGGCACACACACACACACACACACACAAACACATGTATAATAGATTTTAGTCTAAAATGAACATAGCAATGCCTACGTATTACTTGTTTAGTTTGTCC
>JAPZDV010000005.1:21926262-21936783 GCA_029814665.1 Acanthurus lineatus | reverse complement strand
TCTGATCTCCTCACACATCTCCAGAGCGATCATGTCAGCCTTCTGAAGACCAACACTGCCATCAACCAGCAGGAACGTCCTCACCAGACTGAAAGTTAGCAAAGATACACAAAACAGGTTTGATGTGAAACAAAATTCTCCTCAGTAAAAGAATCATTCATTTGGGTTTCTTCAAGCTCTTTAAGTGGTCCGTCATCAGGCTCAGACACATTCATTCTTACGAGCAGGCCAGTGAGTGCACAGCCCCACCTTGTGGACAGGGTCACAATCAACAGGTAGTTATGTTCCAGAAGGAAACCGTCATGAATGACAGACCAAAAATCATGAAGGGAGTTCAGTCAAAGCCAAAAGCTCCCTCCCATCTGCAGCGTAGTACAGTTTGACTCATATGGCTGGAAGATCGCTTTAATATTTATATTTATTACAAGACAGATGGCTCATGACAGTGTTACTTTTACCCTCCACACATTTGTATGAGGCCAGTCTCTTCTCTCTGTTTGCGTGAAATCATGTACTTTCTGCAGGCAGCTGACTTAAATAAATGTCTTACTTCTTCCTGGTGTAAAGGTACGGCTCCACCATATCCACAAAGTCTTTGGGTGCTCTGTGTCCATATCCTGGCATGTCAACGATGGTGAAAGCTTTGCCAACTCTGAAGAAGTTCATCTTCTTAGTGTGACCCTGGGAAGGAAACACAAAGACAGAAAGACACAAACTCTCAACACCTGTCAAAGAAAAACAATGAGTTCAGTGCTGAAAAAGAAAAACAGAAAGCTGATTTAAATTTTTTTAAATATTTAAACTTTAAAATAGCAAGCAAAACATCATCAGTCACACTCTAATGCAGATAACTTTATGTTTCCTGAACATACTAAAACTTGAAGTGAATCAGATTTTATGCCTGTTAAGAAAACTCACTGGAGTTTTTGAGACTCGCACTTCTACCTCAGGGGTCAGGGAGAACAGACCTTTGATGAGAGATGACTTGCCAACGTTGCTTCTGCCGATGAAACACACCTGTGAATACACACAAAATGTGTAACTGTTATTTACTATGTTACTGTGATTTGATGCTTAAACCCTTTTAATAGTAATTTGATCATCTGCATGAGTTTATGCTGTAATTTTGTCTTTAAGAAGTTCTTTTCAGATTTCGGTGAATTCACTGGGTGAACATTTTAAGCGGCACACCTACTGTCATGGAGGGCTCTGATTGGCTGCTACCATCTTGCTACTGCAGTACCAATGACTGCCAAGTCCCACAGGACACAGCTCAGGCTCATCCATTTCTCCGACACAAGACAGATGGATGTAGGCTGACGCTGCCAGTAAGCTACGAATACATTATCCTCTGTCAGAGGAGAGAGGCACAGTTGTAACTAACTCGGCATGCAAAAGAGACCCGGCTGTCCAATCAACACTATGCTCCATTCTGAAGCCTCCAGTGAGCACTTCTGTCTATAAGGATATAAATCTGCTCATTTATTATCAATTGCCAGCTCATGCTTCATTATGTATGAGGCTGAAGGAGGAAAAAAAAGCCAATACGTCACAGTTTTCATTTACAGTGTCACAATGAACTCTCTTTCTACCACAGTTACGTAGTTGCTGATCATTGTTTCATCATGTAAAGCCAAAAAAAAAGCCAATTCTACACCAAATAGGTGTATTATGACTACTGAGTCTGGCCACAAGGGCTGATTAAATTATTCAGTAATGTAGGTGAGTTCAAGGCAGGAGACTGTGGCCCTCTTCATGACACAGGATCTGTGTCTTTCTGTTCGATTTAATTGGCAAATTTTGTCTGGACCACTGCAAAGTGAAAAGACTTGCCAATCTGACAGTGATAAAATATCTGCAAGGAGTTCTGTTCATGCCAGACCCAAGAGAGAGAAAGAAGTCGCTTAAAAAACAACACTCATAACTCTTGAATAAGAAGAGATCAATAGTTCCATTTTAAAGATCTTCAGTGAACTACATGGGTTAAATCTGAAAATGTATGAGACACAAGTTCTGCTGGCTTGTTCTTCACTGTCTTTTACTGTCTGCTGAGGCACAAAAAGTTCCATCTAAGAGAAATCAACCATATTTCTTTACCTGTTTTAGAATCATTGATCATTTCAGGTTTAGTTAACAACAACTGGTGCTCTTTCTGGTTACCTGTTAACGAGGCTGTACAACATTTAACCTCTAGGGGGCATTCAAGCTGAAATCACTCCTGTGTTAAAACACTGTTGGCATGTTGTTTCAGGTTACAGGTGAGACATGAAACAAGTCCAGTCAGAGAAACAGACACTGAAATACTGAGCGGCTAACACTACTGTGGAAAACGATTAACTTATGTCATTAAAAATATTAGAAAAACAGTAAATAAAAAGCAACCGTTTTTATGTTTTAAATTAATCAATAAGGAATATGCAAAGGTTTGAGAAATTTTTGCATATAAACTAATTAATTCTTTTATATAATCACACCCGGTGGCATTACACATGTGCTTTTAACAGGTTACAAAACACAGACTTCCTTCGTAAAAATAAATTTTGGTAGCGCTAAACATGAACTAGTTGTAGTCAGTCCAACCCCCCCCCAACTAACCTCAGGCGGTTTCATTGCAGGTGCGTGGTCCATCCTCTCTGCAGAGATGTAGTAATCTATCTTATGAGAAGGTGAAGAGCAGAAAAGCTTTTCTGCTTTAACCATGTCCTCCAAACTGGGATGAAAGAGCTGAAACTGTGTCCTGTCCACAGACCTGAAAATGTCATGCAAATTAATCAAAACATTAAACAAAGGCCATGAAAACAAACATGACTTGAGACAAGACAAAAACATGCATCTTGTATAATCTAGATAAATATTACAGATGCAAAACCAAACTGCAGTACTTGTCCAGGTGCACCTCCAGATCACTGAAAGGGTAAAGTAAGCTTTGGACCTTCCTTGCAGGAAGGGTTGTGGCTTTCTGAAGCGAAGCAAGTTTATGGGCACTCTGTTGGGAAACAGTGTAAATCTGAATCCCAGGCTGAAGCCACAGGGACGGCCGGAGACAAAACATCGTCCCCTACAAAACTCAAAACCTGCAACTGAGAGAGAGACAGTTTAATCAATGAGAGCAAGAATCACAACATTACAGCTTTCAGCTCTGCTAAGCTGTTATAATATTACATTATTGACAAAATGGAGTTTGTAATGGTTGTTCCACAAACCGAAAGGTAGAAGGAACCAAAGTCCAGCCAAATTATTACAAAACTTAAAAACAAAAACATAACAGTACTCTGACCAAGAACTTCCTCTTAACAAGAGGGCATGCATAGTGTAAACACAAGAGACCACGGACAAGCCAAGTGTTTAAAGTTCCTTTTTTAACGTTTCCACGGCGACTTTAAGTTTTTTATAAATTTACAAAAAGACATTTTCGGTGCCCACGAGAATAGTTTGTTTATTAACATGTAATTTATTGGTACAAACTCGATTTTGTCCCTTAACACACAGCATTGCGGCACAAGCGTCCAGGTAAGGGTAGCTAGCAAAACATTAGCATTACATGAACAATACGGTTAAAATTAATGACATACATTTAAAAATGCTGGTTAATTTGACAACTAACCTACACTTTAATATTCGGTTTTCTTAATGATAAAATAATAGAACACAGTTAAGCTACAATTAATCATTATTCACGGTCACTGTTTCTATTTTCTCTGCAAATCGTGATTGTCCTCCATCTTGCGTCCAGCGCTGAAATGAGTCCGACAATTACAACTGCGCTTTGCCGAAGGTTCCGCTTCGACAAGTTTTGTTCCGGTTTTATTTAATAAACTATTTGGATATATTTAACTTATATTACTGAACAAATCAACTAAAATAAAATAAAATAAACACATTTTTGTGCCGTATGTCAGTTTGGAATGAGAATTTTATTTAAGGTTTAATAACAATAATACCAACAACAACAACAACAACAACAACAACAACAACAACAACAATAATAAAAATAATGATAACAATAATAATAGTAGTAGTAGTTTAATCAAATTTAAAGATGCTATAACAGATTCATAATAATTTGTCCCTGCTTATTTTAAAGAGCAACAAAGCAATAATTAGAGAGAGCAGTGCACCTTATGGATGTTCACCATTAAGACCTAGTATTAATGCAACACTTTTGCAAATTTGGGATAGCTCCAAATACAAGACACAAACCATTATTTTAACACTTGTTTCACACTTTGCTATATCATAGTGTCCTATTTCTCTGAAAATATATCACATAACGCAAGTGTGAGAATGAAATTAGACTCTGAGGAGGCTAAAACAAGGGTGTTGCGGTCTCTATCCCTGTCCTATTCTAATATTGCTTAGGACATTGGGACATAAGTAATGAGCATGAATCCTCTTTTAGATTCCGCTACATTCTTCACATTGATGCATGGCGGGTGAAACATACAGAAACATTCTTGTGTTCCTGCTCTTGGATGAAAAATGTCTTCTATCCACAGGGAAAGGTACAGTAGGCTGTCACATACATCCTCCATCACCTTCTTGGTGGGGATTACTGAGGATTATAATGCTGACGTTTATGTTGAACACGCCAAAGAAATGTCTTCATAAATTTGGTTATAGGAGGTGGCAGTGATAGGAGCGACTCCATGCTCCTCTCCCACTCTGCATACTTTTACACTGAGTCTCCCGGTAGGAAATTGAGTTTCATCAATAGCAATGTTCAAGTGTCGGGTTTCGCAGGTTCATGCACTCACAGTGGTTGGACTTCCTCCCCTGGTTTGTCCCAGTTGTCTCCACCTTCCTCCTGTGTGGAAAAGAAATCATGCGAAATATACATCCAACTTTGAGTAATCGTTTGAAAAAGCAATTTTAATGTGAAAAATAGAATATTGGTCGGACTTTTGGGATCTCACTTTAAACTAAGCCCCTGATAATGAATCCCTGTTGTCTACTTGTGGCTTTCCCACAGTTTGCTGTCCCTTTTCTCCCCACCAGGTGGCAGTGCAGACCACTGAAAGCATCACTTCACTGAGGCTGATTTGTAAAATCTGCCTTCGCCACCTTGTGCCAATCCTTCCTCTGCTCCATCTGGGTTTTATGACCTGATGTGATTCATAGTATGTTCACTGAGCAAATTAATTCACAGATATCCAATTACAGCCCTCATATTCTCCCTGTCCTCTTGCAGTGGAGTCTTTTATTCCTCTGTGCCATGTGGTAATGCCTGCACCTTTTACATTCATCAGCCATTTAAGATTCCTTGTACATCGAGTGCCTTATTAGGGTTGAAAATTAAAAAATGTGATTGATTTATTCTCTCAGTCTCTGTCTGTCTGCTCTTGTTCCTTTATTATTTGTGTGTCTTGTGCATCATTAAATGAGTGTTACACACATGTTCGGCAGTTAATTAAATAGCTTCAACTGAAAAATGAATAAAAGGAAGAGTAGTTCTTTGCTCGTTGGATTACTTTGCAAATTAAAGGCTGGTAAGTGCATTAATTTAACATTTCATTATTGCCTAAGGAGATGACACCAGAGGGAATCACCACCACGATCAGCTGTTAGGGTGCTTAATAGGTGGACGTTTTTAGCCTTTTTAGCATTTATATGGCTTTTAGCACAATAAAATCCCTTAAAACCTCACAAGAACGCACTTCACAGGGTTTTTTTTGTGTGGGAAACGAGACAATGAGGGATATATAGCAGCAGAAGGGATAGATAAATGCTGGGAGGAGCAAAGAGGAGGGGATAAGTGGGATAGAAGGGGGTGGGGTATGGCGAGGAGGGCGCCATGGGTACTCCCGTGACTCCATCACCCCCCATCCCATTCCATCCTTCACTGTGAGCCAGAGGATCAAATGCCAGACCAATCAATCGTCCACCAAGCAGACATCTACAGCGAAAGCCATGATGGCATTTAGCTCCCCAGGGTGCATATCAATAAAATAAAGAAAGATATCATACAAAATTGATTGTCCCCAAACAACCTGCCCACCCACACCATCACGCCGGCCTCCTGCCACCATCATCATTTATTCTTCGGCTCTTTATCCGCTCTGTCTGTCTCTCTCTGCAGTCCCTTGGCTTTTTGTTGTCTGTCTGTCCGTCTGTCTGTTGTAATTCCTTCATTGTGCTTTGATTGATGTGCAACAGACAAGTTTTGCAGCGTTTTTCGGGGAAACGAGCAGAAGCCATGAAGAGCCTTTGTGTCTTTTTTTTCATGACGATTTAGCAAAAGGGAAAAAAAGTCCAGCTGCAACACTTATGAGCCGCCCACAAACAGCCACACATGCACGCCAATGACGCTCTAATCTGACAATGAATTATCACTGAGCTTGACCTGAGTGACCTTTTCAGACCCATTAAACCATTCATTTGCATGTTAACCACCCAGGCTTTCCCCCTTACCCCCCCTGCTCAGCCTCTGATACCTCAGCCACAATGTGACAGGGGGCACAATGGGACGTGCGTCGCCAGAATACCAAAGTCCTCCTTGTTGCTTGCTTTTGTTTGTCCGGGAGGATGGAGTGCAGAGGAGTTTATTAAGTCAAGAGGTCAAACCATCAATACGCCTCATACAAACACACATGGCTGTCACATGCACTTGCCTCAAGGGCAAAAAAACAACAAGAGATTAACACGGGCTGTGTTTGTTCTGTCTGCCCATCTGGTCAAGCCGAAAGCAGTCAGGCCAAACACCTGTGGCAAATATCCCTCATCCGCCACCGGCCGGGCTGCAAAGACGTGAGGAACTCTGCCCGTGGAAGCAAATGTTGTATCATTTTAATCAAGCTGGAGAGTTTCTTTCTCACATTAATCTCTCTTTCTTAAGTAAACAGATCAGCAGAGAAACGGCTTCCTTTGCCCTTGAAGAGGAAAAAAGTGTTTGTTTTCACATGAGGTGATTCCCCAGCTATAAACCACACATCAGTGATATTTCATATTCCTCACCAAATCTCAGCTTGGACTGAAAAGCTGGACTCACTTATCTTGTACTGACCCTTCAACATTTAGTAAAAAATTTCAAAAATTCAAGTAAAACACAAGCTGTTGAGATATGAGTGTTCTATTTAAGATCCAACCAGGCTGCCAGCTGTGTCTTTCCTTGTTCTTCTGTGTCTCTTTTTAAGCATCTCCCATGAATACAGCATAAATATTTTGGCAGGTGGTGTTTGGAGGATATTAGAGCACAAGCGCTGAGCGCTCAGGGATATTGATTTTGTTTTAGCAGCCAAGAACCATGGCTCTACTGGCATCGATACGTGGAGGAGAGGAGGCTGAATGAGGAGGGATGACCTTGAGGCGGGAAGCAATCTCGACAAATAAAGCCTGAGGAAGGAAATGCAGGGAAAGGAAACACTGGAGATGTCAGAGTGCAGAGCCTCAGAGGTGACACTGTGAGGTCTGCAGAAAGACAATAAGGGGAACAACACAGACTGAGGAGTATTTGGTGTTTAAGATAAACCCCTTTTGCTCTGATTACTATTGATTTAGTGGCGATATCCCATTTGGGAAGACACCTAAATATCAGTACAGGCTGAAACTGGAGTACTGCAATAACACACATACATGTTTATGTGCAGGAGGAGGGAGATGGGAACGTTTAGTTTGCAGGAGGATCACAGAAGCAACACATTATCTCTCCCAACTCGTCACGTATGGAGTTTGGTCAGGACCTCTTTGTGTCACTGTGTTAAACACTGAGTACATCTGTGCTGATGCTCAAAGACTTCCTGCCAGAAAACCTTTCTGACATGTGATTAACGTGGAGCTGTTGCAGTTTGGTTAGGTTTAGAAAAAGATAATTGATTTTTGCCTTGACTGGATCCTGAACCCTGATCTCCTGGCTGAAGGTTTCACCCACAACTCCGCCCCTCTTTCTCTCATTCAGCCTTTGCTTTTAGCGTCCTTTCTTACCGTGGATGTGTTATCATAGAATTTGGATAAAAGACAAAAGGGTACTTCATGTTTTTTTGCTTCATAAAAAAGCTCCAGAGGTCCTGATGAAGCTGCTGTGCGATGAGCCGGGAGTGAGAGCAGGCTGACAGAGTATCCAGCTCAAACGCCTCCCCAGATCTCAACTGGGTTCCACGCAGATGGTTTAAACACATTCACATTGTAGGAATATAAGAGAAACAGCCACGCAGACATCTCCCGTCGACAGCAGCACATGTTCCAGCGCTCAGCGGAAACTTGAAAAGGTTGGTTAGGACACGTCTCTCCTGGAAGGAATTCATAGCCGTCGTGTTGTCAGCTGCTCACATGAAAAGTGACAGAAATAGTGATGTAAAGGATGAAAAAACAGAGATCTTGACATAGAAGTTCAAACCAGCTCCTTTCTCACCTGAATAAGTGGGTGTGAATGTCAGACTGTCTCTTTTCTGGACGGAAATCTTTTTTTTGCTTTAGTAAAAGTAGAAAAGCTAAAGTGTGAAAACAAATCTCTTACAAGTAAAAGTTCTGCATTTAAATGTTTACTGAAGAAAAAGTCTAAAACATATCTGCAATGCAGGAAAGTACCCAAAAGATCAAAAGTAAAAGTACTTTGCTTAGGCATCATAGTGATGCTATTTCACAGAACATTATTACAATTATTACTATGATATTACTTTTAATGTTTTAAGTTTAACCATTGAGCAATATTTCATTTTTGAATTTTTCTGTTTGGAACTTTTATTATTATTGAAAAAGTACCAAAGTTGGAAAAATGTAAAGTTTATATAGTGAAAAGTACAATACTTGTTATGTGTAATGGAACTGAAATACTCAAGCAGGACACTTTTCATGATTGTGTTGAGTACTGTGGCTGAGTAAATGTACTTAGTTACTTTTAACCAAAACTAGGTCACGATGAGGAAACTCGGATATCTCAGAATTTTGAAGTTTTACAAGAACTTTTGCTTTTTGCTCTCGTTTGCGTTCACAGTGGAGGCTGAAAGAGCAGCCAACAGCTTGTTCAGTGTGAGTGAGTATCATATTAAGTATAAAATTTGAACCTTTATGGTTCAGATAACTTTATAAAACTAGAACTTCCTTCGTTTAATCACTGCTCTCTTTCAGTCGACCCCGTGTTTTGACTCCTGGCCCGTTTTAACAAACCTGCTTATTGCAGTTTGTTGAAGCTACAGCTCATTACAGGTCAAAGGGAGATGAAATCTGATTTTACATGCTCCAGTAATAAATAACACTTGAAACAACAAGCGCCAACTTGACCTTTTTTTCTCACTGGGTCATATGGAAATGCATCCGAGACCAATTAAAAACCACGGGGACGCCGTTTCTCCAGAAGAAACGCCGCCGCCGCCGCCTCTCTAACGGGGTAACAGTGATAGAAAACCACATGCTGAGGAGGAAGATGCCTCTGAGCTGATAGGCCTGAATCCACGAAACCTTGAACTTGTTTATTCATCTCATGCACTCATCCATGTGGAAATGAGGTGTGAAAGCGCGGCGGTCCTCCTACACGCCAACCCTCAGCTGGTTATCAGCTGCACGGTGCAGCTCTGTGAGGTAACCTCTGAGCTCCTTCAGGATCCGGGCTGCTGCCTAAACAAGACTTTAACTACTGCCAGCACATCACTTGCTCTGCTCTCTATCGCCTCTCTTTGTCAGTATTACACACACACAAACACACACACAAACACACACACACGAACCCACAATCCTCCACTCGCCTCTTTGTGTCTCCGTCTTTCTGTCTTTCATTCCACAGAGATGATTTATTTTGTTTCTCCCCTCTCCTCCTCCAGCCCCTCAGCCGCCCTCGGGGTCAACGCTGAGCTCCATCACTCTGTCTGGATTCTTAATCCCCACACAGGAGCCGCCCGTGCCAATACAGGAGAATAACAGATTAAAAAAAAAACACAGCCCAAGCCCCGAGTATCTCCGCTTCTTTCCTCCCTCTGTCTCTGCCTCCCTCCGTCCTCACAACAGATAAGTGGAAAAATAGAGTTGGAGAAGCTAAGCCAGAGTTGAGAGGCGAATCATCGAACCAGGGATGACAGAGAAGCTTCCAACCTGGTGGTTAATGAAGGTGATGCAGCAAAGCAAGGCCCCTCTGCTGAAACTCTCTGAGTTATAACGCTGGAGCCTTGGGAGGTGACACGACTGCAGGCGGGAAGGTTTCCACTTGGCTGCAATTGTCTAAGGAAGATACATGGTTGACCCCAGACAAAAATATAAGTAGCAGAACATAAAAATAATGAAACCTGAGCCCATCTCATATAACCAGAAATAATGGCTCCTCCACCTATAGGAGGTCATTGTCAGCTTTGGCTCCAAAGAGAATGGAGGCAGGATGAGGTATTACGGCTAATGGAGACAGAAAAATGGAGGGATCTTATTAAAAAGAATCTAAAATAAGAACAGTGAACGATGGAAAAAAAAATGGCAAAATGGCAAGAAAATCTGTAAACTCTAGAGGTCACATTCCCAAGGACTCCCAGAGCAGCGTGCCTATCCACTGATCCGAGACCAGCTATGAACTCACGCTGGCATTTGCATGACTTCACAACCCAACCA
>JAPZDV010000005.1:21885509-21903490 GCA_029814665.1 Acanthurus lineatus | reverse complement strand
GAGAAGTGAATAA
This sequence comes from Acanthurus lineatus, assembly GCA_029814665.1. NCBI lineage: Eukaryota > Metazoa > Chordata > Actinopteri > Acanthuriformes > Acanthuridae > Acanthurus > Acanthurus lineatus. The sequence goes on along the minus strand of JAPZDV010000005.1, from coordinate 21,903,477 downwards.
TGAAGTGGATTCGGTGGCTTTGAGGGCGAGGGGCGAGAGAAAGAATTAATGTCAGGGTTGAATTAATAGACCACTGTGCTCCTCCAACCTCAGTGTGTGAGGATGAAGGCCTGCTAATTAAAAGCAAAACAAAGAAAAGATGATAAAAAAAAAAAACTCGCATTGAGGCTGTGTTCGTCAGATGAAAGACACTAATGCTGCTTGTAGAAAGAAAAGCAATTAGACCGGCAAAAAAAAAAAAAAAAGCTGTTAAATTGAAACTGTTGTCTTTTCCTTCCAACTTAACCACCTTTTCTTAAAGAGAGAGGGAACCCAAAGTCGCCATAACTCCCTCCTCTGCTCGTCAGCGTCACACAGACACTTCTATAATGGCCTTTGATGCTCTAACAGCCGCTGTAATTGTCGCTCTGCCCAGGAAGTGTGCTCCCACCGTCTCCTGACTGACTTTAGTTTGCTACCCGTTGCCTTGGAAACTGCATTAATTTACAGACCGGCGATCCTAAACACGCCGCCTGCAGAATCACAGCCTTGTTCCACAGACAGGCGTCGACTCCTGTTATTGGCAATCTATTGAAAACAGTCAGATTCATGTCGATCTGCGGCTCTGGTGGAGGACGGTGGTGTAAAAGCTGTGAGAGCGACCTGTTTTCTGACAGACATTTATCATTCAATGTGCAGTTTTAACAAGTTTTGTAGCATCTAAAACGTCTCATCAGCATTTTTTTGATATTTCAAGCAGCAGAAAAAAATTGATTTAACCTCGCCGGCCCTGATGATTCAGAAAAACCGCTTGATCCCAAACTGTCGCTATTGTTTCATGTTTATTTCTGTTGGTTTGTTAGGATGAAACTAATGAAACAATGTGTTTCTCTCTTTTTTTTTGATCAAGGCAAAATCTACAGATTTAAAAAAGAAACCTCTTTAAGTTCTTTTCTATAAGTCAATGTCCTCTGAATCAAGAAAAAAACTGTTTCAGCTCCACTGTCTTTACAGATGATCAATGTCCATTAACCACAGTTTAAATTAAATAGTGACTTCAGATAGTCGTTTAAGTCAGATGTGTAAGTTGTGTGTGGATGTGTGTGTAATTACCCTGGAATGAGCAGAAGGGTTTGACGCCCAAACTTAAAGGGAATTTGCTTGAAAGAAGAAGGAGTTTAATGTAAAATCCAAGCAGTGAAGGAGAGGATAAAAAGCGCTGAGAGGAGCCAGCTTCAGGGATCAGCTCCTCATCCAGCGGCACATGGCTGCCCAGTAAATCCAGCCAATCGCAGAGCGGCACACGTTTTTTTTCACTTCACTGCTTTTCCTTGAGTTTAATGTTCAGAAACTGGATAAGTCATTTAAACGCCTCCTTTCTTAAAGCATCTGGCTGCTCTGCTTTCTGTTTTCCAGTTTCTCCGCAGTTCACAGGTAAACTGTTAGTTATTTCTGCACCTTTCTGAAATGTCTGCACTTGTTTCTAGCCTTCGCTGTACTCTGTTTATCTGTCACTGAGTGCCGTCTCTGCAGACGTGGTATAAAGGAAATGAGGGAAAATTAAATCATGTAATAGAAACAGTTAAATTTCTAGCAGCTGTCAGCCAGTTTATTAGAGACACGGTGTTTGGCTGAGGACATTTCAGTCAAAGTCTCTTCAGTTAATTAACTCAGTGTTAATAAGGTGCAGGATTCAAGTTTTACTCACTCTTATTTAAGGTCTTTTTGTGGGACTCTGATCACTGCATTTTGTATTTATTTGCCTTAAAGAGTCAAGTTTATGAGCTGCTAGCTGTCTGGTTGTATTCGCACCACAAACTCCACTTCTTTGTTATTTCCCTCCAGCTCCTCTCCTTCTTCTCTCCTCTCCAAACATTCATGAGGTGGAGTCGAGGCCTCGGAAAAAAGAGTCTTCACTCAGTACAGAGCGAGTTTCTACTCTCACAGCTTTGCTTTAACTTGGCTGGATGGGAAAACTTATTGTAGCCTAAAGATTTAATAATAACCATATTATCACCAAAATTAAAAAAATAAAATAAAATAATGCTGTCAGTTCATTTAAACTTTTGTTTTTGTGTTCTTTGTATCTATTTTGCAATTGAATTACATGTAAATGAGTGAGTTCAGGGAGATGAATTACACTTTGTGTGAATTGTTTGTTTAATGGCAGGTGGCAGCCGGTGCAAAGATGCATTACACACAAAGTGAGATTGAAAAGAACAGAAAAATAAGAGACATTTTCACAATGTTTTCATGTGCATAACATTTTATTTAATTGCAGTTTAATATTTTATGAACACAGGTATAATTAATAGCAAAACTGCACTGCACACCTGGTGCAAACACACAGTTCTACTCAGATGAAACAGCGTCTCTTTGTTATCGTGTCTTTTTCCACCTGCTCATTTTGATCTCATTGAACAGGTAGAGGTCAACCTGATCAAACCTGATCAGACAAAATTACGTTCTGGAGGTCGTCAAAAGCGACAAAATGTAATTAAAAAGTTTAAAATAAAACAAATACAGGTTAAAATACCTACATGCACCTGATGTGTCATCAAAGAAGTTCATTTCAAAGTGAATAACTTATGCCTTTAGTTTTTAATTGAGGTTATTTAATAACTTGACAGTAGTTGTGGACGGTCACCAAAAAGCCTCTCACATGGTAACAAAAAGTTCAGTCTCGGGTCTAATGAGCGCGTGTCCTTGGAAGAAAAATGTACAAAATAGCTGGAAATGAGCAGTGCTCCGTGTTCTCGGCGTGAAAAAAAGGAACATGTCTCCTGTATTTAGAAATGAATTTCTTTGATGGAAAAGGGCACCTTAATTATTTTCTCCTATGTGTCCAATTTTTGCTCGATTAAGCATGATGACAGTGTGATTTGGAGATGAGTAATGTAATTACTGATAAAACTAGTCAAGAAGTACAGGGGCCCATGTCTAATTTAAAATGGCTCAGCGTTTCCTTTGAACCTCTTGAAGAAGGACCTTCTGGTAAATGAAACACATGCATTTCTATCTCACTATTTAGGTGGGCATGTGCAGAAAAATCACTGTTTAGCTTTTCTCTCCATTCTGTTACCTCTCAAGTCACTGATTACAATCTGGAATGTTCCAAATTTAATTAACTTGCCGTTGTACTTTTTCTTCTTATGCTTCCCGGCAAAGATATTAAAAACATTATTCTGAAGTACAAATGGATGTTAAGCATCACTGGAAATCAAGTCTAATAGGCTTTGACAATAATGAAATTTCTTCGCCACAGATGAAGTAACTGGAGACTTCTTGCTACCTCGGGCTAGAGGTTGAAGAAACATTGAGAGACAGCTGTTTTCATTTATGTTATTTGTCTTTCATATGTGAGTTATTGTTTAACGTATACAAAAAAATAATCCGCTTTGACACGTGTTTTATTTTTAAATGCAGGAGAAAAGTACATTTTTATATACAAACAAAAAATAAATCGAGCTTAGAGAAAAAAAACTGTGATAATTTGAAAGAGAAATAATTACAGATGTTTAAAAACGTTCTTTGTTCTTAAACATTTATGTCTTATTTCGGTGACAAACGCTTTCTTCTTGATCTCCAGAAGATTCTTGTGTTGCTTTGCTTGCAAAATGTCTGTAAAATAAAAACATTTAAATGTAAGAGTGCAGTTAGGAGATAAAACAGTTGTAAGAAATGTCCCAGCTTCATCAAATCACTCAAACCACAAGTCTTCTTCTCTTTATTGTTCACCAGCGGTTTCCAACATCTTTCTCTCTGCAGTTCAATAAAACTTGACTATACGACTCGTGTCATCGTCTTTAGACATAACATGCAAACATACAGCGGCTCATCTTTTTCTTTCTGCTGCATGTCTCCTCTAAAAAAAAAAACCTGAGTTGATGGAGCTCAGATGGAGTCGGAGCGTGCAGAGGTGGTGGCACAGACTCGTCTTTGTCTGCGTCTCCATGTGAACTCGTACGTGACTCCAGCCGGACAATGTCGGCGCCGAGCCACTGAAACATAACCAGGTCCATCACACCCTCATATTGTCCCACAACTTCGGCTGCCAAAGCCCTTTGATCCCGCGTCCCAGAGTCCCAGATATCACCATGCACCATGTGTGGGCTGAACTGCCCGCCACCTTTACCTCCACCTGCACCTGTGGCCTTCGGAGATTCCTCGGAGAGGCCATTACACGATCACGGCTGACAGAGCAGAACTTAGCTCTGCCTCAGGGCTCAGGTCTTTTCATGATGTGAGGATGAGTGAGCTTTAAAGTTTAGTGTGAGTGCCAAAAGTGCTGCACGCCATGCTGTCAGACGGCCGGCTCTACCACATTCACACGAGTGAGAGAGGGAGGGAGGGAGCTGGAAGCATCTGCAGACGGGTACCATGAACGTGGCGTCTGCAGGGAGAGTTAACACCAACAGACAATGATGACATGGTGCTTAGAGCCAAAGAGGACGTATAGATGGTTTAAATCAGTTGGTTGTCTGTCTTTCTGAGCGGCTCTTAAAAACCCTTTCGTCCATTTGATGATGTTATATCAACCGGTCTGGAACAAAATGGCGGTTTTTCTGAGAATATAACGTGAACTCAGCTCATCTGTGACATCAACACGTGCATATTCCCGTAAAAACAGAGCGCCAATGTGATATTTTTGGCTGCTCGTACCTTTAAATTACCTCTGACATGGACGAGTCGACTTTCACTGTGAGCCACAGATTCCAGATGACTCTTTTCACGGCACCCATTTGTTGTTCGAGCTCTGATTTGCGATGATGCTTTTATTTCCGTCGTGTTCGCAGGAGTTCCGGTCGCCAGCATGAACACTTCCAGTCCGCAGACTGCGTGAGGGCTGTCAGGATGGATTCATTGTTTGCTTTATGGTGAATCACCGTGGCCTGGAAATAATTCATCACAGCAGTGAAACAGCTGTGAAGGGGGAAGTCTGCTGTGGTTGTTATCCTTAAGTGCTTCTCTCCTTTTGTCTGCACAACTTGGCTCTCTCTGGATCACAGCGACACTGCAGATATAAAGCTCAGACGTTCTGGATAAAGGTCAACCTTTTCTCTTAATTGTTGGAGGATGAATATGCCTGCCACTGGTTAATGAAGGCTGCTTCAAAAAGAGCACCAGCACAGCGAGAATGTTCGCGAAGCGAGGAAGGACATGACGTTTGGTGTCGTATGCGTACATATGCATGTACCCTGCACCCTGTGTGTGTGTGTGAGTGTGTGTGTGTGTCAGTGTGTGTGGCGTTTGAGTGCATGTGGTTGTTAAGACTCTCCTCTGTGCGAGCCCTGAAGGTTGGCCCAGACTTCACTGTCATTTCTCATCCTAATGGTTCCTGCCACATCCTCCTGCCAACACACGGCTGGAGAACAACCAAGAGCCAGGAGGAGAAAAGAAAACTCGACAGACATTTAATCTGTCTAAACTCTCTCAGAACAAAAGTCACTCAACGGTTTAGAGAAAAGAAACAATAAAACCACTGATCTTTCTTAGTCTTATTTCCTTCTCCTGTAAATCAGAAGGATAATTGCAGCCAGATCCGTTTCAGCACAGATACCTTCAGTGATATATTCTGCCCGTCGGTGCTAATGAAGACAATGCAGTGACAATTCCACTCAATAAACCACAGAGTTAATGAGAATTGAATCATCTTTCTTACTTATTTATTGGCTCAATTAAATTCTATAGCTTGCTTTGTCTTCTTACAGTTAGCATATTTAAAGCTGCACTGATCAATTTTCCTGTTTAAAATCAATCAAACGACTTCCTGTAAGTGTAAGAGATGTTGCTCCTAATAACAAACCAGCAGAGTTTCATCCTTAACTCGTCTGCACAAAACTTTATACATCTTTCATCATCATTTTTTTTGTTTTATAACCAGCAACTTCACAGTTCTGGTTCCCTCTCGCTGTCTCATCAGCCTGGTTTCCAGCTCGAGTATAAAAATAAAAAATCTTTAATAAACTTACTGCACCACATGTTCGCTCACTAAACAGCAGATGATCACAAAAGATTGTTATTTGTTTAAAAAGACAAAAATTAGCTTTTTTAAGTTTATAGCAGAATGATAATGGGTGCAGCCAGACTTTTCTCCAGTGCTGACAAAGCTGAAATCAAATCTACAATTCATCTGTAAATAATTAACTCAGGCTCAAATGCAGGGATTGATCCAGAATGAGAGACTTGATGAAACTCTCTCAATTATCCCTGCGTCCTTTTCTGCAGCTCCATCTCTCCTCCAAGCAGATTAAAGTAATGCAGTGAATCTGCAGCATCCTCCTCCTCTTGCTTATTGTGCTGCAGTTTGAGTTTCACCGCTGAATTTGGTGGCACTGGCTGTCAGCACGAGATAACTTCATTTTTTTCTCTAAATTTAAAGGATTTAATTAGCTGCACTCATGCACTGTGACACAGACCGCACGCTCCTTGAACATAAATCTCTCCTTGTTAGTGGCTGCACCAGGGGCACTGTTACAAAAAAAAAAGAAATAGAAAAAGAGCTTCCTCAGCAGGTGGTGTCATTGTTGTTGCATCCATCTTTCTGTGGACGGACAGAACATTCATTTGCCGCTGTATCAGAGACTGTTTTGTATTTTGCTCTCAGGCTTTCATGCGACACTTCCTGCATGCAGATAAATTTCTCTTCAACGATGATTCCCGACTTTTAAAATGAGTTTTGGCAAAGCGATGAATCTGTGACATCTCAGTCAGGAGTTATGAGATCCTCTTTTCTGCCACAGCACCAATTCAGTTCTGGTTTGGGCTGTTAATATGAGATTTCTTTTTAAATATAAATCTTTCCCTGCGCAGCTTAGCTTTTTCAGCTCCTACAATCATTTTTAGTTCCTAAACACATCAGCTGAAGCCTTGAAATGTCAAATGCAAATGCAGCTGCTAAGGTATTTGGACCCTTTACTGCTGTCTCTGTTTTTATCCTCATTTTATTCCGTCAATCAGTTGCTTTCAGTGCCCCTCCAAAGCCTGCAAAGCCACACTCCCCATACCTGTTTCTCCCAGGGGACACGACGCCGTGGTGTCACTCACTTCCATCACCTTCTCTGGGTTTCATGTGTCACCACCACTATCTGCCTCTCAGAGTCACCTGCAGCACAAAGGCCAGGTTGTGTGTCTCACAAGAAGGTGTTTAAATTTTGAGAGTCTGCTTGAGGCTCTGCTTCACGCTGCTGCACGTCACAGAGCTGCAGATCAGATTCAGTGTGCTCAAACTTCAGCTGCAATACATAGATGAGCCTCCATGGAACATTTGAATTATTTTACACCTGTCAAACATATAAATTGCTGGATTAAACAAAGGATGTAATACATACAGCAAACACGATATCATAAAATCATTCATGCTAAATGTAATAAATGTGATGTGTATGTTTAACCTACACTATATACAATAATATACAACAGTAATAAGTAAAGATAAAAGAAATGGGGGGCAAATTGCGGTCACTGAGCCCCAAAGTGGCTCAGGCCAGCACCTTGTATGGTATCTCTCTGCCATTGATAAGTGTGTGTGTGTGTGTGTGTGTGTGTTAGAGAGACAGACTGACAGAGACACAGATTATAAAGCTCTTTGGGTAAAAGCTCCATATAAAAGCAGCCATTTCACATGGAAGAGAATACTGTAATAAGGGCTATTATATAACTTCATAAGAGCCCAGAAAATAGCAACATGGCTGTAAAATGTGTATCTGTTAAATTAAATAGCTTATACGTAATTTAATGTAATGAAATGTAAAATAAAACCAGTCTGATATGTTACTACTCTTTAAAAACACAGTAATACTGCAGGTTTTAAATTGAGAACAACGTGCATGTGTTTTGATGGAAAGTGTTTGTCACAATGTGCAACATCAAGCCAAATGCTGGTTTATAAGCACTGCTGCTGACATACAGCAGTCACTGCAGAGTCCAGAGCAGTCGGAGACCTGCTGCGTTGATCTTAAACAGCCTCTCAGGGTTATCATATAATCATAAAATTAAGTTAATGCATTGCATAAGGCAATGCACCAAACTGCAGTTCAATAGAAACGTATGTAATCATCCCTTACAAACTGTATTTGTAGAAAATTAAATTCTCTTTATCTGATATTTGCAGCATCATCTGATAAACAAAGTAATCAAATTATGAAATATCATATCGATTACATCACATATGATTATGTAATCATCTTTCCAGAATGTTGGTTTCATATCTCTGATCCACTGTTGGTCAGGATTTCTGCAGTCAGTTCTTTCTCTTCTTAAAATATGCTCTCTCATTTTAGGTAAAAGACCCAACCAGTGGTGTCCCCCCCTATGCTATAAGAGCATGAATGTGCGCTCCCTAATGCTCCATAAAAAGAGTCTGCAGCAGCTCATATAGGGTGTGACCTAATGATCAAGTTACTCTGGTTGCCCGCTGGCTTGGTAACGACCTGGAACATTTTATTTCTTCATGCAAGTCGCTCGACGTGTGCAGTATATCAAATGGAAGCTGTGCGAATGAAAAGCAGCATCATGAATGTTGTTCTTCTGCAAAAAAAAAAATAAAAAATGGATTAAAGGTTATGATGCAAGAGTGGAGGTAAAAAAAAAAATGGGCACACTGTATCTTTTTTTGGTCTTTTTCTAAAAAAAGAAAAAACCATAAAAACTTTCGAGGACTTGGCACAGACATCTGCAGCCTGCATTAATCATAAACCCCCAAACATCCATCTAGGAGCTCTCACTTGGATCTCTGACAGCTTGAGTGTGGGTGTGCCTTTTCATACTGTACCCGTCAGCATATGCATGTACAATCAGCGTGTAAGTATATGTGTGCGCTCACCCAGGTGCATGCAGAGCCGCGTGATGTGAGTCCAAGAGCTAAAAGTCAATAATTTTTAGACGAGCACATCTGTATCGCCCTCTGAAAGATGACATCGTCCTCTCATACAGACCATCTACTCTCCTCTGATAGTTAATGCCTCATTGAAAGCCATTTACCACCCTGTCCTTAATTGTGGCTAATAATCCAATCACACTCCCGGTATCAGTGTGCCAAGCACCATTAAGATAAAATGAGGACATCAAGGAAGGAAGGAAGGCAGACTAATGACATTCACAAGAAAGTGAGCGTTTGGTTCTAGCTGCAGGTCCGGAGTGTGACTTTTGACTTGGTATCATTGAGATTTAATGACTATCAAACAGACACTAACACTTATTACTGACATAAAGTGGACAACTTTTATTCTACGGCCTGAAAATGATTTTATTAGCTCTTATAGATCACCCGGTTTCAGACAGCTGACAGTCGGTCTGCAACACGTCAGAGCATCGTTCCTTCTGGGTTTGAGCCTTTTCCACTGTTTCTTCTGTGCATTTCAACCGTGGACGCCACACCTGCAGCGGCGTTTCTCGGTCCACATCTCTTTGAGTAATCTGATGTCATTGTGCAGCTGCAGCGGCGTGAGTGAAAACTTAAAAAAGATGGAGAGAGAGAGAAAGGAGTTGGCCTCGGAGAGTTTGTTTTGGCTGAGCTCATTCAAATGGCAGGACCGAACAAATATGAGACCATTACAAAAGCTGCTTGGCACCTCGGTATTTTTCTGGCTCCTAATGATTTCTGTTGATATATGCATCCCCCTCTCCAAAGCAAACACAGCATTTTAATTAGGCCGGTGACAGTTGACCACGTTGCCATAGAGAAGACTTTGATGTTTCGCCTTAAAACATGTTTGGCAACTGTGTCAAAACACGAGCTGTCTCAGACACCCCATAATATGCTTGACGACAGGAGTACAAATGTGCCTGGGAGATACCGAGGGGGAAGTTCACCACATTTATTTTTGAACATTTTTTTTTTAAGGCCCACTTAGGAAACTTGAACATTCTCCAGTTGAATTAGTATGCTTCACCCTCACAACAAACGGAGTCCAAACGCGGCCCAGCCCGAATACTAATGTGTCATCCACGCATGAAGGCAACCAAATAATGGTGCTTTGAAACTCACGCTGTTTAAACACATGTTTTTCACTGTTTGGGTATTCAAGTCTGGTTTCCAGGAGAACGTTTCCACTGTCTTGCTTGTCCATCTCGCTCAGCTCGTCTCCTGAGGTGGACGATGGAGGGAAAGGTGACCCGTCAGGTTCAGGTTCTGTTGCCTTTCAGCTCTTCTGATTTCGACTAAGTTGACGTGTTTCTATACATTCACATTTTCAATTTGCACATAAAAACAGCTGGATGAGGCCGAGCCATCAACAGTATCATCTCCATGATAATTAATATTTTCTTTGGATGATGTACCTGAATCTCAATGGAACAATGATTCATTTCTATAGACACATATAGAAATATTAGAGGTAAAACTATGTTTTGATGGGTTCAAGTCAAATGTCCTTTTGTAATAAAATATCCGCACATGTATGCAGAATCTGCAGATAGGAGACAAGATTTTGACATATTCAGACATATATGAACCTGACTTAAGTTCATTCAAATTTGTATTTTTTAAATCGTTGTTGTATTAATCGAGTCCACCAAACTTTATGATAAACCATCTATAATGAGCCAATCAGTGAAACTCTGTTTTTAATGGATTCATGTGTTTTACTCAAACAAACACAAAAAGTTTTGAGTGAAGTAGAAAAGAAATGATGAGCAGAGTGAAGCACCTGCGATTGAAGACATGCTGATCAGGTGGATTGATAAGGTCCTGGTCACATGATGCTGCCCCCTATGGGCTGTTGGTGATGAAAAGAGCTGCACTTTATTTTGATATAAACAACAAAATCCCATTTCATTATTTTATATTTATGCGCAAATATCAGTTAGATTGCAGTCTGCATGACAAATAAAGATAATAATAATAATAATAATAATAATAATAAAAAAATCAGCTCTAGTAATCATCTCTTGAGCCGGACAGATGTGATCACTTTAAGCAGATTTCACTGTATTTGATTACGATGGAAAAAAACATTAAATCCCGATGCAGAAAATAAAACCGATGTCTCTTTTATGATCCGTGGCACTCTGACAAAAACCATCCTTTTTTATTTCATTGCAACAATTTAATCATAACACAAACAGTAATTTTTGAAAACTGAAATAAAACATAAATCTGGAGAGAGGAACCTCCCTGCGGCCTCGTACAGACATTCAGAAAACCCCCCCTCCCCTCCGTCAGAGCGCACAGTAACCCCCCCTCCTTCAGTCAGGATTAGTTTTCCTCTCTTTTGCACTGCAGTTTGCACAGACCAGCAGAAACACACCGGCCTAATACATGTAAATGTCACAAGGATGAAATATAGATGAGCAGCCAATCATGTGACACATGTATGTGCTCGCCAGCGACTTCCAGCAGAGCCTGAAAGTCCTTCTGACTTCAGGCTATTTTACCGTACGAAAGAGAAAAAAAACCACACACACACTTTGAAAATTCCCTTCAAATCCAGGACACATTATTTAATAATTCATCCCATTCCATTATTCATCAGCGGTGGATTTTCTTGAATGGAAACTGTTGTTTTGTGTTGTTGCTGCTGCTGTTTCTGAGCAGAGAGATAATGACAAAGATGCTCAGATTTAACATTTTTCTTCCTTTCTTTCTCTTCATCCGGGCGAAGATCCCAGCTGTTTCCCCACCTCATCATCTCATTATCATCTTTTTATGGTCGCTTTCTTTCAGGACCGTCTGAGACTTTCCTGGATGTGTCTTACATTACAAGCACCCATCATCCAGCTTTTAGTTCTTTTCCATTAGGGTAAATGTTTAATTCGTCCTTGTCACTGTGGGAACATCTGAGGGACTGTCATCGCGGGCCACTCTCAACTCACAATGGCCTTTTCAAAGGCAAAGAGCCAATGTGCTGACTCGTGCTGTCACTCACCATCATGAGAGGGTCTTCTAATGTGCACAGGATGACTTTTTTGGGGAGTTTTAGTCGATCTTTGATCCTATTCATCAACCGTTCAGGAGATTGGCAGGTGATTGCTATGTGCGGTGACAGTTCTGCTTCGTGCAAGCTAACATTTTAGCTTAGGTCACTCTTTGTTAAGCAGATCAAATTCTAGGTTATATGTATAGAAAAAGATCTTTCCAAAGTTCTATGTTCCCCAGTTCGTTATTTAGCTAAACTCTAACTCCAGGAACACTGGACTTAAGGAACATAGACCCTGCAAAGGAAACTAAAACTACATGCAGAACAGGGGAACATTGAATTTGGGAACTTTGAAAACAAAGACTCCTAATCTGCATTATGTTCAAAATAATCCACTGTTACTGTGTTACTTTACTGGCTTTTCCAGGGGCTCCCTTAAAAACAAAAGCCACATAACTGATACATCAATCACATCAAATCTAACAAAGGAAGTCAGACGAAGTTCAAACCTTTGATGAACAATAACAACTGGTCCCATGTCGACTTGAAACTGTAAGAGGAGGCCTCAAACCACATCATATCGAGTGAGAAACATCATTAAAAGGAGGCAACAATTAGCTGCTTTTTCTTTTTCTTTTTAGTGACTTTTGAAGAAAAACAATAATCATTTCCCATAAATAGAAACCTGACCGGAGGCAGAACTCTGAACCTGATTGGTCAGCAGCTTCCTGCTGAAGTGAGTCTTTTTTTGTGTGTCAGACATGTTTTTGTAAATAAAATGCATCTTGAATCTGTGAGGTATGACTTTTTTTTTCTGTATTTCCTCTGAACACATCTGAAGTGAAGCTTCAGGTTAAGTGAGACGGTTCGAAATCACATCTCACGCTCTCAATCAGCGGATGGAGTTTGTTCGGTTGCCACGGAGACGGCTCACTTAATCATCACGGCTTTAGCTGCGAAAACTGCAGTCACGTGACCGCAGGTGACAACTCAGACGTCTCCGTGGCGACCGAGTTCTGGCAAACAGCTGATAAGTAAACTTCAGGTTGAGATTATTCTGCTGAGATGAAAAACGTGTAATTTCTGCAAACATTTAAGTCTTTTTAACAAACGTTTGACTCGCTGATCATCACGACGTCTGTCACCTCTGACCAGGATGAACTCTGATGACTCTCATGAAGGGAAACACGAGCCAGAGGAGGAGAACATGCACAGATACTTTAAGTGGCTGAACCTGAAAAAAAGAGCAAAAGAAAGGCTACTTTCACCTACATTTACTGTTTTATTGAAAATTCATCACAATTTAAATGAAACATATTCAAGAACACAGCTAACAGCCAATGTTGCTGCCAAGCTAACATGTAAACAACCTGCCAATGCAAACGTTGTGATCTGGTTTGTATAAGAAAAGTAGCATATTGTGACTTAATTTGTTCTAAATCTTACAGGTTTGGACTAATTTTGCTTATACAGCCACAAAAAGACAAACATTAAGCATCTATTTAAGGAGGGCAGCTCGTCCAAAGAGGGGAAACAGACCGTAAGCTGGCCTTGTTCATGTCCTTTGTGTTGGACTTTTCTTGTTTCTCTGAGGCAAACAAACAAACAAACAGACTGAAACTAACAGAACATGTAAGAAATGATTGTTATCAGTGCAGCTTCTATAAAAAATAAAGTACATCACTCTTACATCTCAGCTCTCGCTCTTTTTATTATCATTTGGAATATAAATTTAGTTAAATTTTAATATAAAAAGCACTTCTTTTTCTCATAATAAAGATAATAAATGTCTTCATATGTTTGCTTGTCCAGCAGTAAGTTATCTGACAGAATTTAATTCCAGAATAGATTGTGGAGTTGAAAAATCTGCTGTTTATTTGCCATTTATTGTAAAAAACTAGCTTGCACAGTGAGACACTTCTTGGCTTTGATGGTAAGCTGAAGTCAGAAAAAAACAAAACTGGATAAAACAAATCCTGCAGATGAAGGATGGCAGAGACCGGATGCTGTCTGCAATTCTTATTCTTCACCATAAAGATATAAAAACTATAAGCCTATATACTTACGGCCTATTTTAAACACAGATAACAGTTATTGCTCCTGTGTCTGTGCTTTATTGGCAATAATAATTCAATACTGTCCTTTCCTGAACAGTGTTTGTAATAGATTAGTCACATCTGTGCTCAGCAGATTCATATGTAAAGAAGAATCAAATCAGGACGGAGGGAGACTGTATTGTATCTCCATCCCGCAGACTCCCTCCAACCTGACAGACAAGAAATATAATTATTGGACAATTTTGGCTGATAATGACTGTGTGTTTTCTCCTGGGAACAGCCTGAGAAGCTTTAAGGGTGCTGTTAAGCATCTTGTCCTCTGTGGAAATACCCACAACCTCTGTTTATGTCCAGATCCAGCCTGTTTTTCTGAGAGCTGTAAATTACCAGCTGCCACCTGTAATATATGGCAATTTGCTCCCACATTATTGTAGGCCACCACAAGGTCAGTAGCACTTCCTGTGCCACCACTTACTCCCTCTTCTTCTGTGGTGTTAAACAAAGAGGTCTTATCACACTGTGCACGATGCCCGGATGGCTGCACATTACTGCGTCTGAAGCTGGTATTTTGGTTTAAAGACACAATGCAATTTATTTGGCAAGTTGAACTCCGACCTGCGCTGACGAATCGATGGAGATGCCACGCAGTCTGCTGAGGTTCGAACATTTTAACTGTAGTTACACGTGTGGATAACTGAACTTGAGATGAATAACACAATTTCACCAGTGACAATGCAGCATGTCGATGCCGAGGAATAAACCCCGAGCACAAGACTCAAGGACAAAAATGCACAGGTGAAGTGTGACGCAACCACTTTTAATGCGAGTCCTCACCCCCGTCAGTCTGACAAGGTTCCCTCTGTTCTGTTTTCCAGCATCGACACTCGTCAACACCCGAGAAAAGGAGCAATTTTATGACATTCACTCCCCACATGCAGCCGTCTGCATCCTTGGTGCTATATTGGGAATCGTAACTCTGTGAAAAAAAAAAATTTCTTTTGTCTTTGTCAGCACATTTGACGTGTGCCATCAAATGATGTGATGCTACGTGACACAGCTGGTGTGTGTTAAACTTCAGGGTGGGGGGACTTCAGGAGGCCTCCTGGTTTTACTGTCCTGTGTTTCTGTAATGATGAATAAAAGAAGAAGAGAGACATGTTTGTAACCTACATACTGGGAATCTGTATACTCGAGGTAAGAGGTTATTTAACTGTGAGGAAGCGAACAGGAAAGATGAAGGGGGGGTTGAGGAGGAAGATGAGGGATGTTGCTGTGTGAGTTCAGTTTGAGTCAGATTGAAACTTATTCAAAGATTTTATTATCTAACTGCTTTTGCTAAGAAAATGTGTGCAGGAAATCCCACAGGAACTGAAAATATGACAACAAATACGTTTTACGATCTCATAACAAGGTTTAATCTGTAACTTATACTTCATTTATGGTGCTAATAGTGATGATTGTGAGGTGAAACAACGAAAAGGCAAAATAAAACAATATTACGACTTGAAGTTCATATCAGCCTTCATCTTGGCCTTGCTAATCTTCAGCAGGTTGGTGCAGGAAATTGGATGCAAACGTGTTGATCATTTTTCTGTTCTTGATCCTGATTCAGCCCTCGAGCCTTTTCACATACCAGTCAAACGCTCGGGGCTCACTTGGATTTCCCAGGCCGCTCATAATGACTATCAGCAGATTATCAGGAATAAGGTAAGCCTGCTCGTATTTACACAGCTTTGCCCTGCGAGCGTGAGCGTTTGCGTGGGAACACACACCGTCTCAGGTTATTCAGTTTGTTGAGAGTCGCATGAAGCTCCTCCAGTGACCCGTCAGGAATGAGGTCCGGTCCAACTGGAGCAAAAACAGTTGGAAAAATCCAGTTTGATGTGTCGGCCGCTGGGCCCAAACTGGAACTCTGGCTGTTTGTGTTTGTCAGTGTTTGATTCCCCCCACCCAAGGAGAAATGACCCCGTGGGCGAGCTCAGGTTTCACAGCAGGAATTTAAACACTTGTGTCTGGGAGACGAGACACCCTTCGCTCGCTGGCTTGCTCGCTCACTGCAGTAGTGGCCAATTAGGATCAAGTGTCAGCCCGTTGACACGTGAAGGACAGAATGTGCGAGCGGCTGGTCAAACAGGGATAGGGAGGTAGTGTCGGTGGTGACAGGCTTTGTCACAGACGTGGAAGAGGATTTAAAACACATGGCCACTTTGCAACCAGAAGGAAACCTTCAATTCTGTCCGGGCTGATTGGATAATGTACATATGTCAGACTCTCTCTGCCTTTTTAGTTCCCTTTGTTGTCTTTTTCCTTCCGTCCTTCCCGTTTGATTCGTTGATTGAGTTCCCGAGCTGAGGTTTGAGTCCTGCTTGTTGTTGTGGATAATGTCTCCGATTATCTCTGACACCAGTAATTCTCTCCCTGAGCAAATGTTTCTGAACAAGGCTCCTCCAGGCGAACTCTGCATGCTGCCCAGGCTGCATGGATTTGCAAAGGGTGTGTCTGAGTGATGTATATTTATACACAATGGGGAGAATAATAGGTATCGAGGCTGAGCTCCTGAGAGCTGCTCTGCAGTAAAATCACAGTTTGATGACACATTTCTTTTCCCCTGAAAACACAACAACCAGAGTGGAAGACAAATATTATTTTATATCTCTTATTTCACACTTATATCACAACTTATAATAAATTACATCCAAAAGGTTACAGGGTAGAAATAAAGAGAAAGTTCTGCATGAGTACAACTACTGAGGTATTATCACCAAATGTATGTAAAATAGTAAGTAAAAATACTTTAAATGCAGAATGTCTCATTTCAGTGTGTTATATTTTTATCTAAAGTAGCTGGAGGAGATTAAATTAGTTCAAACTAATTTATAAAAACTTCTGAGTTGTTTAATCTAAAGTAATGCATCTCGTTTTATTTCAATACATTCTGTATTTTGAGTTAAATACATATTTTTCCTCTAAAATATAAAGTTGATGGAGATGAAAGTAGTTAATTGAAGTGCAAATATCTTAAAAATGTGCTCAGCGTGTCTCCTGCCACCAGTGGACATTTCGTCCATGCCATTGAAACAGTGGCTGTGGATGCTGAAGGCCTGTTACAAACACATCAGGCCTCCTCTGATCACATTAAAAACATCATCTAAACTCCAGCGGCAACCATCTCGAGCACACCAGCAGAACGAGCCCCCGAAGAATGCAGATCTGAATGTCCGTGCCCATTCCGCGCATATTAATCCTGTGATTGGCGCATTGTTAATGGCGGCGTTTCATTATGTGGAGAACAACCTGCCGATGCTCTCTCTGGCCTCTCCTCCTTTGTCCCGCCGTGTTTTTCCTCCGCGCTCACATTGGCAGCTGTATCTTTTAATGAGATCAGACTTCATTAAAAAGGGCCCCTCACAACCTTCCCCAGGTCTTTTAACGCAAACGCTTCAATTAGCCGCAGACGGGAGGCAGCAGATTGGAGCTGTTAGGTACAGAAAGAAGAAGAGACGGAGAAAAGAGGGAAGGAGGCGATCCTAATGAAGCTGGAGTGCTATGAAAGGCTCGTCGCTGAGCAAGTCTTTATTTTCAAGCATGAAACTGTCAACTTCTTACGAGCGCAGTACAGTGGTATACATCCATCAGTGTGTCTATGTGTGTGTGTGTGTGTGTGTGTGTGTGTTATGCTGAACGTGCATATGTATGAAGGCATTTGTAAAGCTTCCCACCTGGAAGTGTCACACATCAGTGAACATCATATTATATCAGTTTTTTTGCTCAACCTTCAACCTATTTTTGTTGGTCGAACTTGATCCTCAACTTTTCTGTTTCCCGTCCAATCAGCAGTCAGCGTGGATGACGAGAGGCCAATTAAAAATCCTGATTCAAAAACAAAAGTTGTGAGGATATATGAAACACGAACAAAACAGAATGTGATGAATTGCTGATCTCTTTTAATGTTCAGTCCAGCTGAAAACAGTACAAAGACGATTAATGTATTGTTTTATCCAGAGTTGGGGAGTAACGGATTACATGTAACGGCGTTACGTATTTAAAATACAAAATAAGAGTAACTGTATTCCG
>JAPZDV010000005.1:21872806-21885409 GCA_029814665.1 Acanthurus lineatus | reverse complement strand
GCCAAAATTGCGGAAAAGTCGCGGTGATTGGACAAAATTGCAAGGTCGCGCAGAATTCACGGAGATTGGTTGAATTCCCGTGAATCGTTGTGTTCGCAACATCGCGAATTCCTGGAGGCACTGACTTTTATTGATTATTGTAAATATATGTTTGTTCTAATTGTGACCGGGAAAGTTGTGTGAAGCTCCCATAAACACCTGTTGGGAACATCTCACAGGTGAACAGGTTTATTGATGACAGGTGACAGAATCGTGACCGTGTATAAAAAAAAGGATCCTTGAAAGGCTCAGATGGTCACAAGCAGAGATGAGATGAAGTTCACCCCTTTTTTTAAACACATGGTTTTATAAAACGATGTCAAAACGTGGGCTCAAACCACTTAACGAAAGAAAAAAAAGGATCCCGTCCTCTCCTCACGCTGCCGCATCACTCCGTATATCTCGACAGTTTTTCGTGTCAGGACGAGGTCTCAGAGTTAAAACTCCCTAATAGAGTCTGTGCTCCTGAGGAGGCTTTTTCTCTCTTTTGGCACATAAATAAATATTCCGTCTGAAAAGGTTGTCATGGCAACAGCATGAGGAAAAACGTCTGCCATGTCACTATGGTGATGGGATCCATGAAGCTTCTGCCATGTTAAGTGCAGACGCGTCGGTGTGAAATGAATACTGTATGAAGCACACACACACACACACACAGATGTTCGGTGACAGGCACATGTGGAGTGGACGCGGCGTTTTTATCATCACCCTGTTATTTACATCATGAACCAGCTTTCATAAACAGTGAGGGGGGAGGGGGGGAGCTGTGCATGGATGCTCTGATTGAATCTGCTGAGCTCAGGGCCTTAAAGTCCTAAAAAAAAACAAAAAAATGAGCCTCAGTGAGGTTTTAAGTTAAGCACGGCATGAAAAACACAGCTGCAAGGTGCTGCAGTCGAGTCGGATGAGCTGCGAGGCGCAGAGGCTCGGAGGCGAGCCTGAGAAGGATGGTGCTGCTCGTTTGCAGGAGGACAGACAGCAGTGCTGATTTTGGCCCTGGGGGGACATTGTCCAAACACCGTCTGAGCAGGGTCATCCATTTGAAGCTCTGCTGTTTGGACAAAGCTGCGCTCTGTTTTTAATCTACTTTATCTTCTCAGAGCTGTGGCCTTCTGAAAACGACTTGGCAGCTTTTCTCTATTACAGCAGGAGCCGCTTCGACATGACATCAGCAGTGTTACTTAAAGTGAAACACGGCTGAATTCCAACATTCACAACTTCTATTGATTTTGTGACAGGACTCTGTTTTATATGTGTGTGTGTGTGAGCAGAAATACACAGCAAATCTCTGCTGCCAGCGCTGTGGTGTTGTTATTACAGTATTATGTTTACACTCGCTGGGAAACTCTTACTGAGGATAATCTGTGTAAGTGCACAATCAGATTGTAATAAATATAATATTTAATAACCTTTTTACATGAGTTTACAGATCTTTTTCTCAGACCATTTAAATAATAGATAATAAATGAAGTTATCTTGCTAATATTAAGATTTCATAGAGGCCGTACCCTGGACTGTAACAACTAACTACTTTTACCTGTGCTCAAGGTGCCAGTTTTACTCAACAAACACAAAGGGAACTTTTCCTACAAAACGTTAAGTTCATTAATTAGAGCTGGCTTATACCTTTGCATTGAGTTCATACTCAGATTATTCTTATTTGCATCTTTCTTTTACATTTTTTCCTATAGACAGACAGAGGTCATAGGTTTAGGTGTGTGGTTGTGAAGATATGGATGTTTTTCTGGCCGTTAGCTCCTCACACAGGAGTTAAAATTTAACTTTATGTTGATTAAAAGAAGATTTTATCCAAGATTTAATTTTCTCCAAATGCCTTTGTTTCATGAATTATCTTTTTTTTAAGTTGTCACGAGGCAGAGGTTATTATCAGAACTAATGTTCCTTCTCCATTAAACCTGCAGCACAATCCAGCTTTAAACACATGACTGATGTGCTAAAATGTTTAAAAGAGTCGAAAAACTTTTTGATAGTTTCCTGTTTCCACATCCAGCTGATATGAAGCATCAAAAGCGACATATTTTTTTTATCTCTCGAACTGATAAGTTAACTGATAAGTGATGAAGTATTTCAGTGTAGAGTTTCGTTTCCGTCAACTTTGAGAAAAGAAAAAAATCTGGCTGTTTAGCAGCAAAGTGCTTCACTTCAGTTTATTTTAAAATGGCAGCCAGAAGAGACGCTTGGACACAGAGAGACACAGCACAGCCAAACAAATGTACCAGATACTTACATTCATATCTGTATGTTTATATAAGTGTGTGTACGTGTGTGTGTGTGTAGAGAGAGAGTGCTGTTACTTTGGACTTTAACTTATATTTCCATCCTGTATGTACGTAAATCTTCCTGAATCGTATCTGTGCTGCTGACGGTCGTTTCAGATCTCAGTGAGTTGCAGAATGACGTCAGCGTGTTTTCAAACTTTAAAAAAACGAACGTCTTTATTATGTTTAAATATCAAGACGGTTGACCTTTGCCATCAAACTGAAAAGTGGAGCTTCACAGTGAAACACGCTGCGTCTCTGTCGTCTGCTTCCTCGTGTCCCACGCAGAACTCGGGGGGCATCATCCCCGTTCAACTTGAGGGGCCATCTGCCCTTAATTCACTAACAAAAGTCACTTGTCCAAGTAGCCGCCTGCTTGGTAAACATAACCTCCCTCTGTGGGCCCGATTCCTGGTCCCTTCTGTCACTGGCAGTCGTACATAGCGCACAGTGAAGTGTGTTTCAAATTTTTAATTAAACAGTCTGCCTTTATTTGACTGAGTTTGTCAGTTACTCAGGGCTTTAGAAATAATGTCTCCTGTAATTAAACTGACACGAGCATCACTGTTAGCGACTGGTACCAGTGGCTATTAACTAGGTATACGCCACTTTTAATTAGCGTTAGCTTGCTGTCCTTTGCGGTTATTAGCATCGACTCACAATTTAACAGCACTTCAGTTCCTCATAATCAGAACAGGCTTGATAACAAGCTAAGTGTTGTGTCACGTCACCGGTTGTATGCGGAGTCGCAGGAGCTCGGTTTGATCGTTCATGCACACTTTGAGTCTGTGTTTTATTCTGTTTCTGCCACAGCTGCATCACATTTTAATTTCCTCTGTAAACCTTAAAAAAGCAGAGCGTCTGTTCTTCAGCATTTCTAAGATACTTCAGTGTTGTTTTTCCATCATTTTTATAGATACAGCAGCTCGTTTTGATCAGGTTGAAGATGCTTTCCGGCTGTTCCTGAATGCAACAACCTTTTGTTGCATCTGTTGTTCTCAGTCATTATAGATGTCGGCAAAGCTGATCTCACAGCACGGCTGCTCATTTCGCAGGTATTCCGGTTTGTTTTTGATGATGTCGTCATAAAATAATGATTTTGTCTGCAGTTTCGCAGCTTGGCAACAACCGCCGGTCAACACAGTATTTATGAGCTACTATCAATTATCATATTTATTATGTTGTTGTCTGACAACAGTAACAGAAAATATGTTAATGAGAACAACAGCATTGTGAGTTCAGCTGCATTAAAACACAGTGTAAGTAATCACAAAGAGGCTCGCTCGCTCGCTCTCTCTGTCTCTCTCTCTCTCTCACTAGTTACAAACACAACAAAACTGTTTTGCTGTGAATGTGTGAAAATAAATCTTTTCCACTCGGCTGATACGAATAAGCTTAATTCACAGAAAGAAGCCAAAATATTCTGTATTTCCTTCAACATCCAGATGAATATTAGATGTTTTTTATCTTGTGTAACACATCGACTCCCTTCATGATGATGTGTGATCCCTTTAAACATCTGGATTCATGATGCACAACTTCAACTTATTTAACTTCCTCTTGACTGCAGCCTCCATGCATAAACACATTTTTATGAATAATTTACAGCTTTTTTGAGAGAAGGTAAGAAGCTTTAGTTTCTCTGCTTCGCTCTGATTAAAACAGAGCTGCTTTCAGACAAAGGTCATATCAATGACTGGATAAGTGCTGCTTACAGAACAACATCTGTCCTTTCTTTTGCACGTGTCCATCTTCAGTCGAACAGCCAGATGTCATTCTGCACCTCCTCTGCCGGTGAACCACCTCCATCTCCTCGGCACTCAGGACTTATTTCCAAACATCTCCGGTTATTTCTTGAGCTTCATCAGTAAGAGAACATTCCTACTATTGCACGTGTAGAGTCCATCCTCGCACTTTTTCCAACTGGTCCCCATCAAATATTAATATTTCTTTGAGTGCAGAGTGAATGTGGATTATAAAAAGAAAGGGCAGTGGGACGTAGGAAATGTGCTTAAAAGGACGGCTCGGCGAAATGCACACACAAATCGAAAGACCTCCAGGTCAGCGCAAATATCTTGGAGAAAATGAGAATTTCATTTTGGGTGTTTTTTATGAAGCCTTACTCGCCCAAACTATAAAAACATCTCCCATGCATCATGGGAAATGCGCAGTGAGAAATAAAGCTGACGTCTGAACGGAGGAAAGCGATTGTGAGTCAAAGTTCAGCACTCAGCCTGAACTTCTCCTCCTCGTTGTTTGCCGTTATTGCTTTCTTGTTGTCATTATTATTTCATCTTCTTAAATGGGATGTCTGAAGTCGCGAGCAGCCGGCGACCGAAGTGGGGATCTAAACATTTGAATCGAAAATGCAAAGTCAAGTTCATAAAACTTTGTGTCCTATACTGACATTGCACTTGAGCAAGATGAGCAGAAGCAGGTCCATCAGTCTCTGGCAAACATTTCGGGGCCCTAAATTTTGGGAAATGAGGGAGAGAAGACAAACAAACAGAGTGTCAGTGAAGCACCGAAACATCCTGAAGTGATGGATGACGACGGTCGGACGGAACAACAGACATTCATCCTCCTCAGCGGAGCTACAATGCAGAATATGTCATAAACAAACAATTGCAGAGGGGAAAAATCTCTCACGAGTTTTCAATGAAGCGTAAAAAAAAAAACAAATATGGTAATGAGATCCAAATTACTTGCACCTTCATAAGAGCTTTAGATTCACAATTACAACCGACCTTGATTCCTTCCCTGTGGGCCGCAGTGTTCGACTGCCCCACGTCCACTTTGTGCACGAGGAGATAAGCGCCGGCCGCTCTTTTAACAAACACAGCTCGAGCTGTTTGCACGTGGCTATCTGTCAGGCAGGTGTGCAGGGAAGCTTTGACTTTGTAAGCCATATTCAAACAGAGAGGGGATTACATCTGTTCTTCCAGCGCCAGAGAAGGGTCCCGCTGAGCCCGGGGGGCTTATTTAACACGGGTTCGACACCGCCGACACATCTGTACGCAGCAGAATGGACAGAGATAAGGGAGGGAGGGGGGGGATACTGAGCCGATCAGATATGGAAATGTATGGGACGTGCTGAAGCAATACGGGGAGGAGATGAAGCAGGGCTGTGATTGACAGAACTGTGGGAAGAAGAAAGATGTGGAGGAAGAAAAAAACGAGACAGAGGCAGATAAAGAGAGAGCGAAGAGACGGTTAAAAAAAAAGAAAAGAAGAAAAAACTGCTTGTGTTACACAATCATATGTATTCATCTTGATTAACTCTGTGCATATAGACACATCAGCCATTTTCACCTGGCAGCACCAGTTATCAGCTTATTACCAAAACTCCATTACAGGAAACGTAAGAGGGAGAGTCTTCGTTATTAACTCCATGAAGGAGCAAACATTTTTATAGCAGGACAGAAACGTTTGTTCCAAGATTCACAATATCGGTTTATAAAAATGATGTTCAGGTTCAGTGTGTAGGATTTAGTGACACTGAGGTGAGGAGGATGTGCTTCTCCTCTTCTTCTAAAGGCCTCGTCTAAGCAAATAAAAACACAGTGATTCTTTTGTTTAGCTGGTTATACGCTGATTAAAACACATTGTATTGCAATTTTTAAAGAGTCACTTTCGCCGATGATGAAATCTCAGTCTCAATATTCATCAGGCTGATGTTTTAGTTGGAATTTACATGCTGAGAAAAGACTCAACAACCAGTAAGAATCCTAAAATACATTAAAAAAAACTAAACGTGACTGTAATCCATCAGAAAACTGTCATATCTCAGTGAGTGTTTCTCAGTATAGTTTCTAGTATTTTCTGCTTGTTTGCATCTATGAAAAAAGAAACTTGGTGTGCTAAGAAGCCGATAATATCATGCAGTTTACTGTATGAACTCTGACTGACCCGACAATTTATGATTCAGCTTTTTCCATTGTGTTTAATTCTGCGCTTTTAATGCATCACAACTGCTGAACTCTGACCTTTCTATTCACTCGTCTTTCAGTTCACTTTCAAGGCAGCGATTTACGGCGCCTGCATCCTTTCAGAGGTGGAGATATGGCAGCTGAGAGTGTATATCTGTGTGTACTTTCATGAATAAGCATTTAACAGTGAGAAATAGACAAACTGAGGGAAGAGAGAGGAAAAAAAAAAAGACCAGCCGGCGAGCAGGGGCACCCAGAGGCATGAATCATTCCAGCTGACAAGGAGACAAAGGTCTGAAACATGTAATAACTCAACTCTTACTGTGAATCTGTCACTGTGGTTTGAATGCTGAATTTCTAAGCCAGTGTGTATGTATGTGTGTGTGTGTGTGGGAGTGTGTGTGTGTGTCTGGAGAGAGGGAGATGCTAAATTCTCCCACTTAAATGAAGGGCACCTCTGTGGGAAGAGGGATGGGTAGATTCGGCCCCTGTGGGATGGAGGGGTATTTGTCAGCGATGACGTCCTGGTCAAAATAATTCCAAGCTGATGCCGCTGGAGGAGACGTGAGCGAGCGAGGGGGGGGGAGAGAGAGAGTCACGGCGAGAAAATAAACGAGAGACAAAGACAAAGAGAGGAAGAGAGAGAGAGAGAGAGAGAGAGGCTCAAAGGCAAGCAAGGAGGAGAGAAATTGAGAGAAGTGGAGAGAGATTCTTATCTCGGCTTACTACTCCGCATGAGGCCGAGCTGCAGCAGAGGTGTCCTGTTGTATTAACTGCATTAAGGTTTAAGGAGCATCGTCTGCGCTCTGTGGATCCAGTGCTGCATGTGTGTGTGTGTCTGTGTGTGTGTGTGTGTGTGTGTGTGAGAGAGAGGGAGTTTTTTTTCTTTGCCTGCAAATGTGCATCAGGGTTCAGACAGAATCCCCCTGTGTGCAAATGAATGTCGTCTAATCTCTATATGGATTCCTACACGAGTGCGAGTGCTGCGGGGCGTCCTTGCTCATGTCAGCACAAACCCCGGTGTGTTTACACACACATGCACACAAGCCTTAACAATGGCGGAGAACAAAATATCACCAAGGCACAAATCAGTCAGGAAAGGCCGAGAATTCCTGATTCTGTCACTGATACAACACGCTGTGACCTTGAGAGCGAGGAGCAACACGACGCAGACGGCTCAGATTTTTAGGCCAGATTTCAAGCGTCTGCTCGTGTGTGTGTGCGTAGGTGTGTGTTTGTGTTGTGTATGTCACATAAGATTCCCTAAATCTCACCAATCCATCAAGTCAGAGGCTCTGAAAGCTTTTGTGCGGGGGTAGGAGGGCAAAGTATTTTATTTACACCTCTGAGGATGCCGCTTGAAGGTCGAGGGTATAAATAAAAAAGATAGCAGGCGGAAAATTCTACATTCTTGTGAGAAGATGGACTCCTCCGTTTGTTTAATTCATTTTAATGACAGCTGACCTCACATTTTCTGCTGCTTATCTCACCCCCAGTTACAGCAAGGTAAGCAAAGCAGCCCACACACCAGTCCCTGTAGGTACTTCCTGCTGCTCCTCCTGGGAGATGCCGAGGCATTCAAGGATCAGTCGGGATATATAATCCATCCGGTGTGTTCCAGGTCTGCCCTAAGGTCTCCTCCCTATTGGACATACCAAGATATCTTCACTGCGAGGCCAACAGGGGGCATCCTGATCAGATCCCTAAGGCGTCTTAACTGGCTCCTTCTAGCACAAATGAACCGCGGCGTCTCCTCAGAGCTCCCCCTAGAGGTCTGACCTCCAGATGTTGTCTATACAGGTGAGTCCAAAGATCCTGGAGGAAAACACCAATCAGATTCTTGTTTGTTCAGCGTCACTCATTGGGTCACCATGTTAGTTTGTATCTGATATCATGTTTCCAAAGGTAAGCTAATTATCTACTCATGGCCATAGTTGACATTGACACTGCTGACTTTTATTTGTTTGAAATACAACTTGGATTTAGCAAATTAAACAATATTTTGCTTCCTTTGTCTTTTTTAAAGACTAATAAAAAATGTCGGGTGTGTGTTTGTGTGTGTGTGAACTTTTCTTTAAATTCTGAAGGGAGGAAAGCCAGGACAAAAGTTTAGGAAGAACTGTCCTTATTGATCTCCATTTTTATGCCTAAACCTCACAAATCCGGCTACAAAAGACAGCCAATCAGAGGCAGAGAAGGATGTGATCTCCCAAGAAAAGCAGTGGGATCTCTTTTGGTGAGTACCGTGAAGTGGGCGGGGCTTATTGTCCCAAATTCCATGAACCAGCATGGATTTAACAACAATTGATTCAAATTATATATTTGATTCATTATATTATTTGATTCAGATTTGCTTATGTTGTCAAACACACACATGCACTGTTAACACACACACACACACACACAAACCAGTCAGCTTTTGTTGGGGCTGATGGGTACCAGTTGAAAAAATAAAAAAATATCTTTTTTAAACTTGTCCAGTTTGAAACTGTTACAGAAACAGAAACTAAAAGTTTTAAAAATCAAGTTTCCAGGCGCTAAAAAAAAAAAAAGAGTGTGTGTATCTGTATGAAAGACAGAGCGCACAAAGATGAGCTGGGATGTCAAGTTTCGTTCAGAAAGTTGGTATTCATCCTCTCGGGCAGCTACACTGATGCTCACAGCAGGCTTTTTCAGATGGTCAGGGAGACGGGATGGGCATCTCGCTGCGGAGGGGCTTCAGATCTGCTATTGATGGTCCACGAATGATGAAAGAACGGGGGGGAGAAAAAAGCAGCGAGCGCTCCTGCCTCTCAAACGCCACAGTGAGTTACAGCATCTGCAAAGAAAATGGACTTTTAATGGACACACAGACGTGCCGACTCATGCATATGCACGCATTTCGAGCCTGAGCCTCAGTCGCATGTGCACGCAAACGCGTCAGCTCCTCCTCTGAATGCAGAGCAACACGCCAACACTTCTGCTGTCATAAGCGCTTCAAGCTCCATAACCGCTTAAACTCAATCTAAGCTGAAGCTTGCCAAAAGTGGAGCGAAGGCCCGATTTATTTTATTGTAAATGATACGTGTCCGGTGATTACTGTTTGTGATAGATGTTCAGCCAGACGCCTCCTGAGCTCAGGTTGCATTTCATAATTTCATCCTGTCTGTCAGCAGAGCAGCATCTTTTTCCCTGACACGCACAAGAAAAGGCATCATAAATATCCTCTATTTATGACCAAACAGCTTAATAGCTTCTTTTCTTTACAGGTGCTCACTTGCTTTATATCTGCCAGTAAACTTAATCACAGGTTCTGGTAGAAAGCTGTGATAATCTGTCTTCGCTACATTTCTGTATGCTAATAGGAGCCAACAATGAATTTTTCACAGCCTCAAACTGTCAAAACATCAATATCAATCCCAGAAAAACAAATAGACACCACTTGTGCAAAAGAAGAAAAGGTCAAGAGGTACATCTGTTTGACATTTACACCCTCTCCGATATCATACGCTGTCAGGGGAGTGAAACAATGATACCACTGTCAAAGAGAGAGACGGAGCGGATGAAAGACAGACAGGCTGTCTGAAAGAGAAAACAAATGGGAAAAAAAAGAGCGAGCGCTTCAAACCAGTGACAAAGTCTCAGGTTTTACACTAAAACATCCCTTTCAGCTATTTATCTGCTGCTGTTCACACAGAGAATGAGGTTGAACAAAAGCACCTCTGACACACTTTTTCTCTCTTTCCAAGGTGAGTCATCGCAGTGAAGCTCAGAGCGGCGTGATTGGATAGAAATCTACAAATACAACTTTAGCCGAATTACATGCAGTGTTAAGAGACGAATGTCCGGGATTATAAATGTTTAACCAGGTTAAGAAACTTCTGAAAGAACACAAAGATCACGGTTGGGGGTGTTTTTCTGGGAGAAGTAAGACTTGATGATCAAATCTTATATGAGAACATACTGAGATGTTCTCAGTTACAGTTGAATTAGGTTTAAGGAAATCACCTGAAGACTTTAAAAATGTATTTTCTTCACCTGTTTTTCAGTAAAAATGATGTCACACCAAACTAAAAAAACAAATGTGATGACGGTGTTTCAGGGCGCTTTCACACCTGACTGGTTTGGTCCAGACTTTTGGACCTTTCGGTTTGATCTGAACCAAAATAGCAGGTGTGAACTCCATTAGCATTTGGTGTGAAGATTTTATTAAGGGCCAACTAGAAAAAAAGTCATAAATTTACAATCAAACTACAAAGCAAGACATTTTCAACACCAACAAACCAATAAATGTAAAGTACAGAGACATGTGACCCACATACGTGATGGTGATATGATGCAGGTTTGTCATGCAAAGTCTGTTAGTCCGTTAGCGTGAAACCAAAACCAACAGGACCAAAAGTACACAAGGTAACAAAAAGGTTAACCTCAGTCCAGAGCTTCACTGTTAATCAAACAGCTCGTTCTGTAATAACACACATTTGTTTTTAAAGTTTCCTCACATCAGCTCATCATGGCTGCTGTACGCTGACACTCCCTTCCTCCTCTGTCCACTGACTGTCCACTGTGTTGCAGGACCTCTGCAACAATCTCTGTTATTTATGAGTGAATAAACAAAAATCAATCTTAAATCCCTAAATTAGTTCATGCAGTAGTTCTGTGAACGACACAGCTGTGCATTAAATACCATAGTAGAAGTGAAGTTGCTTGGAAAAAAAACAATGCCAGCCTAAAAAAAGGAGCCACCAAAAGCAGCAGCTTACCACAAAGCTTTTGAAAAAAAAGGGTTCATATTGTGTAATGCTAAGTCAACACAGCAGTTTGGACTTCCAAGTAACACAACCACAACACAAGCCAGCCGCCGTCTGCCTGCAGGAAACACACAGCCGCGTCTCTGGGGAATGAAGTTGAGGTTTATTGGTGTTGTTGCAGAATTACATTTGAAATTGCTTCTTTGTTCTGTCTTTTTTTTGTCCTGCTGTTGTGGAGGGAGGGAGGGGGGGTTGCTGATGGTGAAAGTGAGGCTGCAGGGATGTTTAGGTGATGGAGGAGTTGGGGGTTTTTTTTGTTGTTGTTGTTGTTGTTGTTTTTCCCTCCCCGGCTCTTTGCACACAGCCTCTGTCTCACTTCATATCACTTCTGATCTCAGCAGGGGTTTCCAAAAAGGCAATCTTTCCTTCCATGCCTGAGAAGCAATTCAGACATTACAGGACCACTTGATATTCCATATGCTTAGCTGAGAGAGTGTGTGTTGTAAGAGTCAGAACATTAATATTTCATATTCACTTGTATCAGCGTTTAGCTTCTGTTGAGTGCAGAAGTAGAATATATTTCAGCTTCCAGGAGATCATTAACATGAGAAACCAGCCGGTGTGATGTGGATCCGTGGAGCCAAAATCACTGTGATAATTAACATTCACATTACACCTGATGCACAGAAAAGGTTATTAATAAAACAGTATACTGAGCAGACAAGCAGAGCTGAGATGATTCATTTGAATTCTGGTCATTTGGAACCTGGACTTCAGTCTTTGAAAGAAAAAATTTAAAGTCCACCTTTGATTTTTTTTTTTACCTGTACAATACATCACCTCTCTTTGGCCTGAATCATGAAACGAGATCAGTCAGCTTTTCTGGAGCTTAACACGTCATCAGGAATCTGGATGAATGAAACCAGGACCTCAGTAGTGTACCTGCATGGTTTGAAGCATTAATCCAGTCAGCTGATTGATACAAGTTCCCATTTTCCGGCTCCAAACCACCAGCTTTCCTTTAGGATCCTGACATCAACAAACGCAGTGACGTAACGTTAAGGGAGTGATCGATTAGGAGCAGCAGTTACAAGCTCACAGATCACTTTGTCTTTAAGACGATCACATCAGATAGAAGAAACAAAACAATCATGGTTTCCCTCTGGAGGAAAGTTAAAGACCCCGAAAACAGATGAGGCTTGTAACTGCATATTAATTACATTCCAATCTCTTCTCCTCCAATTTAAAAAATATAAACTGTGAACACATCATGTCCTGAGGCCTGATTATTCCAGGGACAAAGACTTTCACTCCAGGGACAAAGATCATCACATCCTGGTCTTTTGTGGTGTTTGGTTCAGACAACACATGCACTAAAGTTACAGTTACAGACAAATAATATGAATTGTGTTTCAGGTTTCTGCTTCTTTAACGAGTATTTAATAGGGGTGTAAATCATTAGTTTCATGACGATACGATACTATATCGATTCTTTGGACGATGATACGATATTTGCCGATATCACAAAGTCTGCCACGATTCGATTTCAATTCGATTCGATTCAGGGGCCTTCGATCAATTTAAGACGATATTATGTTCACATTTAACACAGATCTACGGCATTGA
>JAPZDV010000005.1:21823976-21853180 GCA_029814665.1 Acanthurus lineatus | reverse complement strand
GTAACTCTCAGAATTATATATTTATCAGAAAAGGGTTTAGTTAAGTTATTATTCAGGGTAACTGGTTAAGTTTAGGGTTAAAGCTATCTGGGAGAGACTGTAAGAAGCAAAATTAAAGTAAAAAATCATAAAATATAAGTTTTTTCGCCCTTACCATAATATATTCAGATTTTAGTATTTAGATTAACTAACGGAAATTTTTATTTAGGGCCCTGAGGTTAAGGTCAGGGGAAACTAACAGAGTAGATTGTAAATAATAAAATAATCAAATAAGTAGATAATGAAAATTAGATTAAGTTTTAGGAATTTTTAGGATTGAAAGTTGAACCTTTAGGAGAAAATAAGTTAGTTTAAGTTAGTTTTTTAAAGTGATTTTTACCGCTGAGCTTTGAGGAAAATGTTGATTTTAAAGGATGTGAGACTCTTCTGACAACGACAGAAGCTCAGAGGTTTAAAATCAGGTGTGAGGTGTTTTCTTGTGAACTAATATGGGTAAATACTTGGTTTTACCAACGGGGGGTTTGTGTCTTTTGTATATTTTTGCATTTGCTGTCATTGGCCAAAACTTTTCCAACTCTGCTGCACTTATTAAAACTAAAAATAGAAACACTGAACTTAAACAGGACGAACGCAGCGAGCGCCTTCACCTGCATGGGGGCCAACAGCCCGCTGCCACACTTTCCTCTGGTGCCATGTGAGGCGCTGTTCACATTGAGCAAAGATGTTATGCATGGTGTGACTGCCCAGCTCTTCCCTTCATTTCCTCCCCTAACAGCCTCCCCCTGCTGTGCTGCACAGACCCCATGCCAGCAGGCTCCATATTATGGGCTAAACTATCTGAAAACAGCAGCAGCCAAGAGCTTTTAAGAAAATGTAATTTTCTGAACAGCAGCACTCTGTGTGGACGTGTTTGAGTCAGAAAGAGAGAGACGAAGAGGCTGAAACTGCCGCGTGGAGCCAAAGGGAAATGATGTTGTTGGTACGATGTCGCTGACAGATTTATAGTGATGCGAGACGAATTAAAGAAATAAATAAAAATAGCATAAATACAGTGAATGCAGGTGCTTCCATACAGAGTCTGAAGGTTCACTGATTGGTTTGGTAATTATGGAAAACTGTGAATCATTTGCCGTGACCTTCACAATCAGCAGATCTTTAACTGACTGAACCTTCACGTAAAGATTTGGACTGTTGTGATTCTGAAGAAGCGTTTCTGCAGTTTGCAGCTTCACTGATGACATGTTTATGAATGTTTCAACGGGCGCAGAAAGATTTGCTTTGAAGTGTCAACATCATCTCATGTGAGTAAATTATTGCGGTAATTCGCTGCAAGTTTCAGTCATTACGTAGATTCTGCCGACAGCCACACTCACACACACACACACACTCATCTAAAGCTGTGCTAGCAGCACTAAATACAGCTGATATTCATGGGAGTATCTGTAGTTTTGCATGTATTCACTGCTTGATGAACATTAAGAGGAAACTCAAGTAAAAACAATTCTTCTCAGCGGAGACATGAAAGTGTGCAGCAAACTTCTTGGGAGTCCATGTAAGAGTTATTAAGACATTTAATTCAGAAATATTAATGTTAAACTCATTTTTACCGGAGGACCATCAGTCCTGCTGGGAAACATGAAATTTATTTAAGATAAGAAGATAAGATGTTCCTTTATTAGTCCCACAAAGGGGAAATTTGCATTGTTGCAGCAGCAAGTGGACAGTAAAGGCAGAATGTACATTTGTACATTATTATTACATTGTACATCGGATTTGTACAAGTTTCTACTGCAGTACATTCAGTTCATGTTCAGGTGGAGCAAAGAAGTGAATCAGCTTCGTTCAGGAGCTGCACTGATGGAAAGTCTCCAAAAATATATGAATAGCACAACAAATGGGTTTGAACCGAACCATATTCCACCAAAATATGCAGAAATGAGTTTGTAATGTGCGTTAGTTAGTAACACACAGATGTGAGAACACATATGAAGCCACAATGAAAAGATAAAACAGAATCCAGTTTTCCTGAATCTCCTCTGGTTTTTTTCTGGTGTGTTATTATCAAGTGAAGACGTCAGCAGGAGTCAAACAAACAGCCTCATCTCTGCTTATGTCTGTTTATCTTATGAGTTTATCTTGTTTCGCTCAGTCTTTAAAACTTCATGATGGACATCTGCAAATTATCCACGAAATTATTCTGTTGGAGTAAAAAGTTGGCTCCTCTGAGTCTTTGACAACCACAAAAACGGCAGCATAAATCTCCACTGCCCGCCGCAATCCAGTGCCATTCAATCCACATGGCGCTGGTGCCGGCGCTGCCTCTCGGCTCTGCTTTAGTGCTGAGTCTGTCCAAGCAAACCAAACAACTCTGACTCAGAGTGTTACGAGGCTGACAGGCCCTGAATCGACGCTGTCTGCCTCGGTGACACATGGCTCCCTTTGATCCCTCGCCGTCAAGACCAAACACTGCTCGTCATAAAATAAAAAAAAACCTGCCTCAATGAACTTTTCAAAGTTGCTTTTTTTTCCTTCCTCTTGATCACAAACACACACACACACTCAGTCTTCTTGTTCTCCCTCTCAGCGTCGCTCTGTTGCTTTTTCCTGCTTTGCAGTCTCCTCCTGCTCCCCATTGGTTTCTCTTGTCTGTGTCTCTTGATTTGGCTTAATGACGACATCTGACACAGTATAGTAATCAAGTGAAACGATTCCCCCCGCGGCTCGTGACAGACGCAGAGAGGAAACTGCTATCAGCAGATGACGATTGGCGGCATTTTCCCCATTTGCATATCTTCTGTTTTACTTTCCGTGCCAGACTTTACAACGGGAGAATATGCACACACACGGGGGGGCGGAAACACACTCTGGATGTTTTGTCACCTGACTGCCTGAAAGCAGGTTAGCATTTCTTATGTAAGCGACTGACACGGCGAGCGTGCCGTACTGTAAGCGACACTGAAGAGACACGTGACGGCCGATTCCATTAGCAATCGGACTGTTTGACATCTGGGAGTTTTCTCTGCTTGTTGACATCAGCATAGACTTTCTCTGTTTATGACTTATTCATTTCACATGGTGGTGGAACGCTTGTGGAATGGAAAATATGCTTCTTTATGTGAGGGGGGGCATGTGGAGATGGCTAATGCTGCTATTTATATCAGATACGCTTTCTTCAAACCGAGCAGCCCTCAGCAGGCGTCCGCCAGCACAACAAAGCTGACTGACCTCCGACCTCCCTGTGGGTGCAATGACATAACCTACACAGTATGCAATTACAAATAAAGTTATTTTTTGCCTTTTAGGGTTGAAATGTTGTTTGTATTTCACTTTGTGTCACTTGTTTTAGTCCTTTTTTAGCTAAATAACCCTGCTGCATATAACATACATCATGCATAATGTTGGAAATCATATACTAATGTACACCAGACTAAGAACGCTTACATTTTAGCATTTATCTGACAGTAAACTGACAAACTAAAGCGCCACCACTCTTCAGTTTGATGATGGTGGTAAAAACTGTTGCAGCAAGTTGCTCTGAAGTGTATTTGGGTTGACACATGTATGGCTGTAGATGCATCTGCATTGGTTTCGCTTCATCCATTTGTTCAGATTTTTTACCTGTAAAGCATCTGTGTGTCTAACTTTAGTTTGTCCTGGTGGGAAATGCAGTGAATCCCAAATCTTGGTGTTGTAGTTTCAAATTAACGCGGCCAAATCCCTCAGCGATCTCCACTTTGATTTACAGTGACAGGATAACGTCCCAATAAAGTGGAAAAACATTTTTCCAAAGGTAACAGCCTCGGTGTTTGATGGCGCTTTAATGCCGTCCTGATGATGCTCTGTACTTTTGCACTCTTTTTAATTAATCAGTCCGTCCCCTACCTGCCCCCCTCCCGTCAAACTTTTATTGACCAATTCTCTTTGAAAGCAGGCAGGTAAGCAGGTAATTCAGCATATAATGTGTGATTGGTGCCACTTTCTGGCGTCAGCGCAGCCAAAAATCCATCAAAGAGTGATAATTCACTTTTTTTAACGCTGCAGCTTTGGACGATGTCCAGCGCTCTCAGCGTGTGCTCGTATGTGTTTAACGCATGCCCCCGCCTGCATGTCATTCTCTGAAACAAATGTGCATCCATGCATGCATTCATGTGTGTGTGTATATGTATTAGTGGGTGGTTTCTTACGTGAATGTGTGTGCAGAACAGCAGACATCATGTCTTGTTCCCAGTAGAAGCTAATATTCATTTCAGAAGTAGGCTACCGTGTTCTTTACAGCACCTCCATCTTTGCCGTGGGGGAGTAATGCTGCTGATTTAGCTCCTTTCACATTACACCATACATGACCAAGCAGACCTCATTTATTTTCTCTCCATTTTTCCCCTCTATTTCTCCTTCTCTGCTCCCTTACATCAGCTCTCTGCGCCCCCCCCTCCACCACCACCATGCTCCAGTATTTCTCTCTCCTTTTTGAGGTGAACATGGGGAAGATTTTACAACTTTACATTTAATGCAAGGCTGACTTTGATGCGGACCAAATGTTTGGCAGTTTCTCTCCTGGCTACCGGTGTCACGTCTTCCTCCGCTGTCCCGCTACTTTAGCCACAGAACTGCTACAATCACACGTTTTCGAACGCTTAGCGAGGGCAGCGGCAGTTAAACTTGTTTTATTGGCTGTGTCGTTGTGAGAAGCTCGGTAGTAAATTTGCCCAAGAAATCTACTTCAGTTGTCGCCTTATTCACCCTCAACTGCTCCCTCCGTCTCCCCGTCTTCGAGTGCTCTGTGAGGCAACTAATTAGGCCCCAGAAACAGACTGCACACTGGCCTCCTCCTCCTCCTCCTCCTCCTCTCTTCTTTCTTCCATCCCTCTTTCTTACTCACTTCACTTCAGTTTTCATGTCTCTCGCTGCATTGCTGTGCCATATGTGGGACGTTATGCTGTCTGGGGGGCATCTGTCTCTTTCTGTCTGTGTGAAAACATTCTTCTGAGCACAATTCATCGAGAAAACGCAGATAGAAACGTAACACAGTTGGATCTACAGTGCATGCGGAGGTTTGATGCTGAGGTCAACGCAGGCCGAGTCTTCCAGCGACCCGGTGTCGCTCTGTTCATTCTGTTTCAAACTCAAATACGAGGGATGATTGATAAGTTCATGGCTTAAAGTAGAAAACCTCACACATCACCAACATTTACACATTAAGTCCAGTCATGTTTGTATCCTGAGACAACATCTTTTGATGTTGAAATGGAAAAAAAGTCCATCTCCTTATGGCCATAAGTCTAACAATGTAAGAGTAACAGTTTGCACTTAAATAAAGTACCGTAGTTTAATGGATCTTCCATGTAATCATTCCATAAATGTCGTCCTCAGAGGACGAAGGGTTTCTACTGCCGAGTTAACAGAAACATTTTAAGTGCTGCACTCACAATAAATAAATACCCGAGCATGACAGACTGAAATCTATTCTAACGTTTAACAGCATCAAAGTGCTCGTTGTGCAGAGTGATTAAGAGTCAAACATGAGAGGAAATCTTTCTCTCTTATTGCGTCTGTCACCTGAAACCCTGCAGTCCTGCATCAGACTCGACATCCTCGACATTAACAAAGTTATTCCGACAAATATCCTCAAATACATTTCAGAAATGATTTGATTCAGACCAAAGTTGGAGGGAGGGAGGGCACAAAATAAAACAAGAGAAACCCCAAAATGAATAGCTGCTAGCATGTCTGCAGAATATAGCCTCAGTTGTGTCCACTGATATCAACACATCCACAAGTTGTGTGTCGGTGCAGGAGTGTCGGGGCACGATGGGGCTGATAGAAAAGTGGAGGGTGATGGCAAACTTGACTCACTCGCTGTGTGGAGCTACTTTTCTATGCTAACACATGGTTAAAAACCATCTGTCAATCTGTCTGTATGTCTGTATGTAG
Organism: Acanthurus lineatus; assembly: GCA_029814665.1. Taxonomy (NCBI): domain Eukaryota; kingdom Metazoa; phylum Chordata; class Actinopteri; order Acanthuriformes; family Acanthuridae; genus Acanthurus; species Acanthurus lineatus. Next base: position 21,847,249 of record JAPZDV010000005.1, on the reverse strand, counting down.
GTTGCAGGAGGGCAAATGTACTTTAACACGCATGGTGACGTGCAGGACTGTTCGATTTTGACATATTTTGTGCACGACTGTAGATGTTTTTTTTTGTTTCTTTGATTAATTAATTAGACGTTTTCAGTCTGAACACAAGGACGCTGAAGAAACAGTGAATTTGCATTAATGCTAAGCAGCAGACACGTTATCGAACACTAAACGTGCCGCACAGATGAAAGAAAGGTAGGACGGTGAAACCGGTGTGGTTTTCTCTGAATCTCTGAGGGGAAAGTGTGTGAGTCACCACCTGCAGAGCTTAAATTAAACACAACTCAGTCAGTTTATAAGACTGTTGGCAGGTGGCTTAGTTACACACCCTTGTACAATTTGCGCAAGACATTTTATCAATATGAACTAGATTCTGGATCAATACTTACTCGTTTGCCAGGTGGTAGTATTTTTCAAAAAAATGTGTATGTGTAAATGTGCAGACTGCTTCGGTATCAGCTTAAATATACTTCACTGCATGTAAAGTCAGAGGAAGACGCAGGTGGATGTGTGTTCACACTGAGAAATACATATTAAACTGTTTCAGTGCAGAAAAACAGTTTCAAGACAAAAAGTTTGACTTCGACCTGATTGGCTGAACTTAACGAATGTGTAGAGAAACTGTGGAAAAGGTGAATATAATTAAAAAACAGCAGAAACAGGTGAAGATCCTGGTAAATGTGCTGCTGTCCCTTCACTTTGGAACAAAATGGACCAAATATCTGACATTAGAAACCAATATCATGTTTTTTTTTTCCCTCCTGCGCTGAAATGTGGCTGTCGCATGGCAGCTGGTTTTGTGTATACAGACTGTCTGACCACACAGTGTACGTGAAAAATGATGAACAGATGGAGGAAGAAGAAGAGAAGTGATGAATTCAAACTCTTCCTCAGGAAGAAAGTACGAACACAAAGCAGGTGCAGTTTAACACGAATGAACAGACACAAGTGCAGATGTGCAGATTAAAGAATTTTGAGGTAACTCCTATATTCAGTTTCCTCATCCTCACACACTTACAGATCTACTTTGTTTCTATTGATAACTGTTTGTGGGGGGGTGAATGTGTTTGTTTACATCTTCTCATCCAGCCTCATTCATTTATTACATGAAGAAAAGAGCAAAACGCAGACCGCTGAGACATACACATCAGCCTGTTCGAGAGGTTTTTTGGAGCTGTAACTGTGATTTCACCGTCCTCTCTCACTCTCAAGCAAATAAATATTTCCCTGCTTAAACACTCTCGCACATGTGACCTTGAAGTCTGGTTTTCATTGAGAAAGCATGTCAGAGTGATGTATGGAGTCTGTGTGACATGGTATTGTTTCATACACCAGACACACATTTAAAAAGAAGCATTTAATAAAAAAAAAATCTTTTTAAAAAGCACTAATGCTTTAGTTTATTTCAAAAACAGAGAAGGAATTCCCCTGACAAATGATGGACGACCAACATCAGTGATTGGTGGTTGGCTCCACACATTCACAGCACATTAACACTTCTCTCTGGCTGCTGATTGGTCGAGCAGACGCGCTGTTTCCCTCCTCCACATGCTGACTCAGTTCAAAAAGCCGCAGCCACAACGAAAGCACATTTACTGGGAAACACTGGTGACCGTTTGAAGGGAGAGAAATCCAGGTCTGAAGAAAAAACGAGATCTTTTACTTGGCACATTTTATTTTATTTTTTTAAAAAAAAAGGTCTGTAACTTTCCCGAACCGATCCAACATTCACAGTCACTCGACTCTGTGAGCAGCCAGCTTTAATTATTTCAGCTTTCCCATGATACTCGTGACCCCGAGGCGCTTCGGAACAGTTAGACACACAAAATCAGGGCTAAAGCCATTTAAGAACCGCTTTCCATTACAATTTGGACCAAGACATGCACAATACATAAATATTGACCCAGAATCTAAATGAGGAAGTGATCAAAGAACCGGAGTGTTTTGCAGCCATCGCATGCCCGTTCAGGCCTTGGAAAAGTTTCAGCCACTCACCCAACAATGCACATGAACATGAATCGTTTCCCTCCAGAGTCTCAATCAAATACTGTAACTCCTCCAAATGTGTATACATTACACTTTCTGGCTGTTCCTCATTGTCTCCATCTCTACTAAAGACACTTTGTATGAGGACAGATGATTTCCTGCAGCTTCGGTTCTGAGTCCATCCATTGTTATGTACCATTACAGTGCTGGCAGTGAAGGCTGCAGGCTCACAAATCTAGATGAGGTCTTAGACAGTTCAGCAGAGCGTGCTGAAGTGCCGGGCTGTTGGATTAAGGGTAGATAATACACCTTTAACCCTGCCAGTCATCCCTTCAGCTCTGTGCTCACTCTGATTCATGCTGTAAACAAGTTAGACTTTGGCCTGTCGCTTCCTGCCAGGAGTTAACGTGCGACCAACAGCATGTCGGTGGTTTTCTGTGGCGTTCGCACAGTCGTGCTCTGTAAATTAGTCCTCCAGTATCAGTATTAATGCCCCCTGTGATACTGTGCAGGCTTCATCCTCACCTCAGGCCTTCATATATATTCTGAGATGAAAAAAAACAAAGCCCACGGAGTGACAGAGCTGTCAAAAGACACATCTGTGCGAGGCAACAGAAGCCGCAGAGGATGTCACATCTATTTTTGTTTTTAGCTCATTTTTTTTGTTGAGGCGTACACCTTTGACCTCTGACTGAAATGTGGTGTTTTTCTGAAGAAAACTGCCATGTTGTGTCAGTGTCATTGTGTCATTGTGTCTTTGATGCTCATGCTAGCTCAGCTTAGCTTAGCTGTGGTGTCAAACTATAACAACATGTCGCAGGCTGGTGATATTAGAAATATTATGCAACAGCATATGAAAGCTAACAACAGGATCGTTTGACCAAATAATATAAAGATATAACAGAGAATGTTAATCTGGTTTGTTGCTGCTGCTTCAATATTGAATTTAGCAAAAACAACAGTATTTTAAATGAAGTCTGGCATTAAGGCTGTTTGACTGATGGAGATCTTGGCTGAGTTACTACATTTTTTAGTTATTTTTATAAATGTAAACATTACAAATAAACCAAGTTTACTCGTTTTTCTTTGCATTTTTATGAATGCACAAGCTGGACGAAGATCTTTTTGACACAAAACACTGCTGCTTTTGTCCACAGACGTCACCACAATCCAAACAAAGTGATTTTTCTTGTTGATGCTTTGATATTAAAACATATGAGCCATTCAACGACTAATAAGTCAAACTTTAGACGTGTCTGGTGTGATAGTTTGGTCCTAAATGGCCCCAACTTAAAGCAACAAAACCAATAATGACGGTTGAAGCGCTTTAAATAACTTTAAAAAAGCAAGAAAAGGAAAAGAAAAATGATCAGAAGTCAAGCTAACATTAGACATGCAGACAGAGAGGAACGTGGCCTCATGAGTCTGCCAGGTTTCAGGGTTCGTACCCTCCCAGACCTGGAATGAACTGTCTGCCTCCCATTATACCAGCAGCAGTGTGCTGGGCCACCGAGACCAAGCATCTAACAAGTCATTACATTGATGCTGCGCTTGACAGAAGCTCAGAGAGCAACCATCAGACCTCGTCTGGAACTAAATGACAGATAACCCCTCTTTCCTGTCACAGTCTCTCCCCGTTTCACTCTCTGCGTCCTTTTCTTTTTCCCTTTGCATTTCTTGATCTTTTTGTCTCTCTTCTCCCTTTCAACGAGCCCCCCGCTCCTCCGTCCTCTCTCTCCCATAGTCTCTCAGCTCTCTTTTTTATACTCCCCATGTCTGTCTTTCTGTCTTTCACTCTGCTTTTATCTTCCTGTCCCTCCTCTCTTTCTTCTCACTTTCATATTCCCCATCTCCATGAATCTCTCTCTCTTTCTGTCCGTCATATCCCGTCATCTCGGCAGGTCTGACAGCTCGACAGATGCAGAGAGAAGAGACGGTGGCTTACTCTCCCCTCTCTAACACACACACCCAGGGTGGGGTGGGCTGAAGCCGGGCCCTGAGTGGGCATTAGTGTCACCGCCACAATGCAGAGCGGGCGCTTAACGGCACAATTTGGAAAGCTGACAGGATTCACAGCTTCAGATCAGCAGGGACGGAGATCAGCAGGGACGGAGAACCTTAAACTGAGGACAGGGTGGGTGTGTGTGTGTGTGTTTAGGTGTGTGTGTGATCCTGCAACCACCTCAGCTTCACTGAAACAGACAAAAAAAACCCAACAATAGGATCTGTATTAGCAGTGATTCAGTGGAGGAGGATGTATAGCGACTCTGTCATTCTCTGGATTGTAACAGTGACTCGTCTGACGTGTTCGTATCAGAACTGTAATAAACGGATAAAAGAGGCTGCTGAGGGTCTTCAGCTGGATCATAAATATTTTTTTAACCACTTCTGGCGTCGTTTTGATGGTCCACTGGAGATACAGCTGTGTGGAAAATTACAGCACCACAACAGACACAACATGTTTGACAAAGATTGTTGTCCTCGGGCCGGTCGTAAGGTTGTGAGCGAGCAGCTTGATAAAGCACGTTGTTACAGTGGGAGGGGGGCTTTTATGGGAGGTGGACTCTGCCTCCTTCTACCAGACAGATCATGAGGAAGTGGTCATGATGCTTCCTTATGATCTGAGTAAGACAGCTGATACAGTTTTACAGTGTAAAAACTGAAGTTTTGGGGATTTATGTAACGTCAAACCTAAAATCAGAGGACTGAAGGCCCCCCCGGATGTCTGGGGCCCTGAAAGAGTCGTGTGTTTGAACAAACTCTAGTAGGATATTTTCAGATTGCTCACTATCCATCTTGTTAATTTATTTAACGACTAGGAGAAGATGAGCTTTGTCAGGCTGATTTTTAAAGTTTCTTTGAGAACACAGTTTAGATTTTACAAATGCCTGCAGATTAGAATCACATTATAGAGAGAAATCTACAGACGATCCATCCCACTCATAAATGAATTACATCTCTGTGCAAAAAATAAAAAATTTAGCATTAAAAAATAACAAGGTCCTCTGTTTCTGCTTAACTCATCTGATGTCTGCAACAATCAGTCCAGCAGAGGCTGTTCTAATAACACGCTAAATTACCACATACGAGCTTTGCTAACAAAAACTTTACAGCCAAACTAAATGAGTGATATCAGTTATGTTTAACCACAGATGATGTGACTAGTGTGCTGGCTTTGATGCTGTCCTTCCTTTATTATTCTTTAAGATAACTGACTTCTTCCTTGACAAAGCAGCGAGGACGAGATGTGAAGTTTTTTCCAAATCCAGGACAAATGAATCCAGGATATCGTCCCAAATACAGCAGAGACCGTAAATCCCTGCAAAGCAAAGTGATTTTCAAGCAATACAAGTACAGAGACATGTGGGAAAAAAAATACAGAAATAAGCTTTCTCTTGCACTGTGATGAAATGAAGACATCTGCGGCCGAACAGCAGGTAGCAACAGCACAGCTGAAACGATGACATATCAGATGCTACACACATCTGTACGCCTGCAAGAAAAACCATTTTCCTCTTACACATCACACCTTTCAGCAAAAAGTGCTGAGCAGGGAATAATTCTGACCTTTCACTTGCACAACCAAAGGAAAGGACACACATTTCTAGGGGGGTGGAGAGGGGGGGACATAAAAACACCAACCTTTAAAGGTGAACAGACTGACTCACACTCACTCAAAATGCTCCCTCCTCTTTTTTTTTACTGTATGTGTGGAAATAAAAAAAAAAGATAGGAATCATGGCTGCATGCATGGGATGTTCTGTGTGATCACTGACAGAGCAAATAGGCAGAAAAGCCATTTCTGTCAGGAAATGAGAAGGCAGCGACTTGTGGAGGTCCACCAAAAAAGGTACTTATCTGCCAATCAGAGGGAATCTGAGATAAGGAAAAAAAAGCGGATCGCAGGTGAAGAGACACAAGGAAGTAAAAAAAAAAAAAAAAAAAAAAAAAGGCGTTTGCAGAGAGCCGAGGGTGAGGAGGTGAAGGAGAGAGCGACGGTGAGAGATACAAAGGGGGGGAAGAAGTGAGTGCACACTGTTCAGATTGCAGGCGAGGCGAGAGAGGGAGGAAGATGTGGAGTGGGTAATAGATTGCTGCTGAAAAAGCACATGTGGGTCATGAAAGAGAAAGAGGGTGTGCAGGAGAGAAGACAAGTGTGACTCAGAAAAATAAGTAGGTGAGTGAAAGAGAAGGGAGGAAGAAGAAAATGTAATAGGGAGAGAACATCAGACTTTTTTTTTTTTTTTTTTTTTAACCTTGTGCAGTTGGGAAAGATACCAATTTTGCCTCAAAGTGAACATTACATGGAAATGTCACTTCCATCCCGGTAATTTACTCTCCCCGGCTTAAAATATTCACTTCAAAATGGCAAAGGCCATGAGAGAGGAGGCTGATGGGCAAACGCACGGCGTAATGACTGAGCTCAAGATTTCTGTCTTCAGAAAATTAGGTGGAATATTCTCAACGCCAAACTTCCATGATGATTTAAGATGCATGAGATCTACACATTTTTTGGTAATTGCTCCCTTTTTCCCCAATTTTTGTTTGTATTTTATGAGTCACTTTATTTTACAAAGTATCTGCCACTGAAGGTGTCAAGCCGATCAACTGTTAGCAAATTATCTGAATCCATTTGGCTACACCAACAAAAGGGAAAGTCCAGCTGTGTGTGAAATCATGACTTACATATTAGGCATTTCCTGTTTACTGCATTTTATTTAAATAACTTACTTTGAGTGATAGATTTTCTGCAATAAACCCTAAAATTCCCCAAAACTGCTGCAGCCCCGAGGCATCTGCGCTACTTCCTGCTAATAATATGTCTCGTTCTCACAAAAAACCCAGCTGGTTTTCCAGCAGAGCAAGTAGTGTGTTACCTTGTTCAGTGAAATGAAATTACTGGTTATTTATGTTGGTTTAGGCTTTTTCCCTCTGTGATGGTGAAGCAAAATCACTTTGTTCATGTAACTAAAGTGAGAAAAGGGTCTCGACCATCCAGATCTTTGGGTTCAACGTCGAAAAAAGTGTTTTCTGTGATTGGATGAACGATGTTTTATGCTCTAAATACTCGTGATGGACTTTATTTATTGAAGATAAAACAGCAAACAAAAGCCTTTTGTCCTCCAGTCATTCTCCAATTTGATTCATTCATCTGATTCAGAATCATTTTTGGCATTTCTCTGGAAAACAAGAGCCAGCTGTTCCACATCTGGTCAACCTGCTCGTTCTGAGTGGAAAAATAATCTTAATCTCTGCAGATAAATGTTGAGAAAACTACTGAGTGAACATGGATGTGACTTCAGATGGAGCCAAAGAAATAAAAAATAAAGTGCAGTTTTGACAGATTGTGATGATGGACTGAGAAACTCTTGAAAATTATCATTTTAAATTTAGTTTCATAACAAAGTCTTAAGCTTTATAACAAATCAAAACAATGTATGAAGTTTTTGATAATTCATTTGAGAATTTCCTTGTTGCATTGATATATTCTACTCATTTTTAAATATTATTATTCTTTATTTTTTAAAGTTTATTCATTTAGTATCGCACACTTCTGGGCTCAGTTATTGTGTTTCAGGAAGCACAGTGTGAAATTATACAAAAGGACGATTTTCTGTTGACAATGAAATGGGAAACATCCATCACAGATTTTGCATTTATTTGTTTAATTATTTTACACCGGTGTCTATCTGAACGCTCAGCTGGAAAACAAAAGTGTACAAATGTGTGTCAGCTCTCCGGCTTGTACCAGGCCTTTATTCCCCCCCAGGAAACATTCTCCTCTGGCAAGCTGGGTGGCTCTGATAAGCAAGTGTGCTGTCAACTCAGCACCTTGGCTCGGCGGCAGAAAACAGTCCAATCAATACATCATTAATCATCGGTTTAATGTGGCCGAGCCCGATGTGGACAAGCATTAAAATGGAGGGATTACTTGGGGGAGGAATGAGCGTGACGGCTCGCATGTGAAGTCTGAGAGCTTCGTAAAAGAATCCGGATAAATGATGAGAGAGAAAACTGTATCGAGTGCTGCCAACCAACCTCGTGAGTGTGTGTGTGTGTGTGTGTCTCTGCTTGCAAAATATGTGCATGTATATTTCATGTGTGTCTGTTATCGTATGTGAAATGATAACTTCATCATGTGAGTGCCATCTGAGCTGTAAAAAAACTGATTTATGGCTCTGACCCGTCTGTGTGAAGATTTATCGCCGTCAGTGACGTGAAATCCGAGAAAGAGACCAAATCACGTCACAACAACCTGCTGATAAAGTTCCTGGATTATTGCTGATAAAATAAAGTCATTGGTTAATTAATTAAAAGGTGAACTGGACTCTCATGTAACACAGAATAAAATCTAAAACTTTGAGTCTGTGTGCAGAAACAGCACTCAGTTTAAAAGTTAAGAAAAAAAAATAGCATGAGCGTTTACTTTCAGATGGATTCCTGCAAACAAACTGAATTTCCTCTTCAGTACATTACTGAACTAAATAATGAATACTGAGCTCTCAAAAGCCTGTCTGTCTGCCTGTCTGTCTGTCTGTGGCGGTGCTTTGCTGTTTCTGCTCCTGCTGTGGGACAGTGCGAGTGACACGATCGGGGCCGGCGCTCTCTCAGCGCTCAGACAGCCACGCTTAAGCCGTTTTCCCTCGGCCATGAATTTTTCACCAGTTTGTCGAAACCCACGAAGCATGTTAGACGCCTCGACCTCCAGCAGGCCTCATGCAGGCCGCGGCGAAGAGGAAGGAGGGTTCGATACCTGCCGCCTTCAGGAGCTGAACTCTGAAGTTTAACCTTTAAATGTTTAACACGTGTAATTCTTTCTCATCTGTTGTTAAACGTCTCCATCATCATCGTTCATCACCGGGCAGCAAAATGAGTTTGAAAAGTTAAACTGAAAAAAAAAAAGCATTTAGTTCCATAAAAATGTCAGACGGAGTTAAAAGTGTTTGACTGTCAGAAACATCTCCTAACCAATGGAGGAGAAAAACAATCCAATCATCTGAATAAATGTTTGTGCTGGAAGTTTCTGCAAAAACCTCAGATACTTTTAAATCTTTATTTTAAAACTAGCCACAGATTTAATGTGACAAACATCCCCAACCGAGGTTTTAGAGCGAGAAACAACATTAGCAACGACATGTTGTAGCTTATTTATACTGAAGTTCTCCCATAATTCTTTTCATCAGTAATAATTCAGTAGCAACGTTTTAACAGCGCCCTCTAGTGAGCCCGGTCTAATGAATGTGACAGCCAGCCGTGTTCTCAGTTACATTAAATCGCTGTTATCTTTATTCTCTGTTTTCCTTTTTAAACAAAAGATAAACTCTGATTTTCTTAAGTGGAGCGAGAGACGATGAGAAGATGCAAAGTTTACTGGAGGCAAATTAGCCCAGTGAACCCTGGGATACATGCAGCGCAAACATGCAGATGGTTTTTTTTTTTTTTTTTTATTGAATTGAACTGTAATCTCATTTTCAGTATTAATTTAAACTCTGCATGAACCCGACATGAGCAAAAAAAAAAAATTAATATGAGATAATGGTTCTTGTTTACACGTGTGATCGAACGCAGATGGCACAAAGGCACAAAAAAAAGGTCTGAGAAACGAGTCCAGAGGCTCGTTACTATTATCGTTATTGTTGTTGACAAAACATGTTGAACCAAATCTGAAAGAACTAAGTTGAGATTGACCCACAAACCTCCCGGTGACCGATGTTGTCAGCCCGTCGTCGGCGCTCGCTGCCTCCTTCCCTTTCGGCGAACTTTATCTCATACTGGCTCTTTTCAGCAGGACGACATCCTGCCAGCTGATGTTCACACCTCCCTCCTCAGCCTTTGGAAAGGGGGGTCAAGCATGCCATCTTTCTTATTACTTAGGACTCGTGTTTTCCCCCCAAACCTCAGCACGAAGCGAAAGCTGATTAACCCACTAGCCGACTATCGCTCGTCAGCGGGAAAGAATGGGACACGGAGGCATTTCGATTTGGCCTTTCCAACCGAGGGTGTGACAGATTAGTACCAAAACAATCTCATGCCCCCCTCTGATAAAGTTTACCCCTTGAACTTTGCCAGTGGAAATGTGCCGTGCACTTTAGATGACCTGACTCCCTCGGCATTATTGCGCCTTCGGGACCGTCCCGTGCTCCCGACAATGTGGGAGCTGATGAGGGAGGGAACCATTTTCCATTATCTGCATCATTCGGAGAGATTTTCGATGTGCTGCACCTGAAATCCAGATCATCCTTTAAGCACATGGCCGACTAATTCCCTGATTTCCGATCTAGTTTGGCTCCAGAGATGCTTAGAAACAACCTCGGCTCTTTGCTGGGTTTTTCTAAAATGTCCTACCAAAGCACATGTGATGTTTTGTGACGTGAAGTCTGTCCGAGGCGACGCTGGTGATGCCGTTTACGCTGTATGTCTGAGTGAGCGCCTCACACAGTTATTTACTCCGATATGAAGGTGATGCACTGGAGAAAATAACCAAAGGTGACTTATGAACAAAAGCTGAATTCATATGTACAGTCTTATCAAGAAAGCACAGATTCTCATGAAGCTGCAGGACCTTTAGTGGGTGTAGTTTGTAGATTTCTGGATGGACATGTTGTTTTTTATCATGTTAACATGTTTTATTTCTTTCCCATTAAGAAACCAATCAGCTTGCTTTACATGCAGATGTGCACGGTGCTTTAAGACCTTGAAGGTTCATGCATCTGGCCTTGCACCTCTTTGTTTGAAACTGCAGAGTCCACAAGCAAACTAAACTTCAAAAATCATTCAGGATCCCCAGAGAATAAAGTAGACTTAAAATAATGATCTCCTGACCTCCTTTTACTTACCATGAGGGATTTAGATTCTTTGGTGAAATGTTTCTGACGGACTTTCATACATTTTTGCACAGACGTTTATTGATGGTTCAGGTCATCGGGTCAAAATATGATGTGAGCAGAGTTTGAGACCGAATCACTGGTGTGTCTGTGGACTGAAGTCTCATTATCAAAACAGCTGTGTCTCAATAAATTCATCCTTCTGTTTTATTAGTAGAAGGTTGTTCAGTCTTGAGTCATAATTTCTTTTTCGGTGAAAACACAGTGTGTGTAATTGCCTGCCAAATGTATGTTGACAGTACATTTAGAGAGAATTCCCAACCGGCTCAAATTATTTCCAACACACTTTGTGTTTTGAGAAGGGCCATGAATGAAAGCGTCTTAAGTCATTAGCACTTCTTGACTAATGCATTTCTCTAGTTCCTGTGTTTATGACTTAACATTACAGTCTGAGCCCCAGCGGAGCCGCCGACGCAGCCAACTGCACGCTGATCGACTTTCACAGGCCCCCAACTTAACACACACTCTGGCAACGAAACCGATCTCGACCATCTCTGCAGTGTTTTGGCATTATCCTTTGGTTGTACGGGGCCTGTTATCAACAACTAATTAATGTGTAATGAATGGGCTTTTTAAATGGAGAGCAGGATAACAAATGTGCTGCGGATGCGAACGCCGCACCGATAAATCAAGCATGCGACTGTAACCGTGCAGCGCTCTCACGCACGGTCTGACTTTATGAATGAGCTGTCAGCGCCGCTCTGTCCAGCCATGGCAGCTGAAGTTCAAAGCTCTGACCTTTGACGTGACGTTCCTGTGAGTGTGTGTGTGTGTGTGTGTTCGTGTGTGTGTCGAAGCCTGAGCTGAAAGGAAGCATTTGACCTTCTGACCTCTTCCTTAGTGGGGAAGTTTTTAATTAAGACAGACATTTGCAGAACTCTCGAGACGTGGAAAGTTTTCTTCATCCGAAAGAGAGAGAAAAAGAGTCGTTGTGACAAAAAACACACACATACATGATAAATAAAAGCATTTACATGTAGAGTTTGTTCATGGCTTCGGGCTGTTCTCTGTCTCCGATTAATCAACTGCAATGCAACAACTTCAATTACAGCACATGTCAAACGTCTTTCAGTTCTTTTTCCTCCATTTCACACACAATTCAAATGAAAAATGAAAAGTTTTTGCCATCTGGTGCGACCTAAATGCCAGACCCACCACCATCCGCCACAGTCAGAGACGGCAAGAGAGGGGAGACAAAGAGGGGGAGATGGAGGATTCTGCAATGGAAAGCCGACGGGAACCATGACTCATAATCTCTCATCAAGTCCCGCCGCACAGAGTGAGGCTGTTCACCGAGATGAGGCCGTTTGCTGGTCTCTCAGCGGGCCTCATCAGTGAGCTTGTACCACGCTAATACATGTGAGGCGCTCTGTCAGCCCCCCTCTGCCACCAAGCAACCAACCAACCCATTATTATAAAGCCCTCACACCGGCACGCCACTGTTGCACTGAATGGACGGCAGATTGGAGGAGGTAAGTGCTGTGTGTGTGTGTGGAATGGGCGTGTGTGTGTGTGTGTTTATGCATGCGGTGTGGTTACATACTGTAAAATGACTCAGTGCTCTTGTGTGCATTTCTGATTTTTATTTCTTAAAAAACAAAAAAAACAAAAGAACACCTGCAGAATGGAAGCAAACAGTCTTCCTTTTTCTCACCTGCTTCTGTGCAAGACAAGACAAGACAACATCTGGCCACCTCTGCCCTCAAAGGGCTGCTGCAAAATGTTGTCGTACATTCGAGGTGTTATGAGGTCAGTTTGCAAAACATACTGATGTGAAGGTTGTTAACTTCTGTATGGCATCATATAAATATTCAAATCTAAGGTTTAGCATGAAAACTGCAAGTAAAAACTGTAACTGTAAAAAGTTATGTCAAACAGAAATTATGTCAAAGCAGAACAAATACTGAACTAACAAATGTGTTGGTTTAAATAAACCTGAAATGGATGTGAATGTTGCTGATACAGAGAAAAAAAATGTTAAAAAACAAATGATTTTATCAAAAAGGATTTGATAAAGTCCAACTGAAACTCACAAAAAGATTTGCTTCTCTACTTTGGTTTATTTGGTGCAACCTAAAGAAAAAAAACAGGATCCACTGTTGCATTTTAGTTCTGGGGCTCATTTTCCCAAAAGCTGATCATAAAATCCATCTTAATATTTTAGAGATGTTTCAAAAAAACATCATAACTGAAGACAAACAGGAGCCTCTTTATAGATTTACAGCATCTTCAGGATCCAAAAACTGTCTGTTTTTGTTAAAGTATCATCTGTACTTTCATTTGAATCCTTTGAAACTTTGATGCAAAATAAAAAAAATGTGCTAAGTAGAAAAATAGAAAAAAGAAACTCAATAAAAACACAAATGAACTGAACAGTTGATTTTATCAGTTTTGTTGTTCTGATGCTGTTTGTTCACTGTTCTCCTCTACTTCCTCTCACTTTACACATGCAACCTTTTTATTCTACCAGGATCACCATATCATAAAATGCAGAAGAGGATACTTATAGATTTTTTTAATTACCTGTCATCCAGCAGCATTGATTTTTCACACCTATAAAGAAAAAACCCTCAAGATTATACGAGAATAATCCAACATTTGTGTGAGTGTAAACAGACGGCGTCACTGTGAGGAAGTGAAGGGACATTTATGAATTCATCCTCTGAACGCCGCTCTGGTTATTCTACTTTTTATTTTTCCACTTTTCAAAATTAGACACATGAACAGCTTGTGCAAGAGCATCTAATATGGCTAATTACTGTGGAAACACAAAGTTGGACAAAAATCTGTAACAGATAAACTGACGAGAAGCATCATAATTACAGTATGGTGGATATTTTTACTCTGTTCCAAATGTGTTTGTTTCCTGTTTAAACTCTGCATGTTGTTGACTTGTGGTTCCTCCTGCAAACTATTAAAAAAGGAACACATTTATTTGAATTCATTGTTAGTTTTCTGTCACTTAGATCTCTCAGAAATGTTAAAAACTGATTTTTGTTCTGTTTTCTTTGTGCTTTGATTCGGTTTCTGTTTCTCTTTAAAATATTTCCCTCTGACCAAAATAGTTTTATATTTAGTTTTTAACTGTTTTCACTGATGTGTCACTTCTGAAAGAAAGACGGGAAATGTTGGTCCTATTTTCTCCATCACTCAAGACATTTAAGCTGTAACGAACTTGCACAGTTTAACAGACTCTTTGGACACGAGAGCGAAGCTCAGGTTTGCTCTAACACGTCCACAACTATGACAGTCAGTTTGCATTAGTTCAATCACTTTATTATCAGCCGGACTGCTGCTGAACTGTAAAACAACACCCGACTCTTTAGAGAGTAAATGACTTCATGTTTCCACACGTCTGAGCTGAGGACAGAAGCATCACTCTCTCTCTGACAGACCTGATCTCTGAAGCTTGATCCCGCTCGTTCATCTCGTTCTTGTTGCCAACAAACTGATCACAACTTTTCTGAACAATGCTTGTGATTCCACCAGACAAAAGAAACCAAAAAAACCCACTGAACTATGATGATTCTTACCCATGAAGACGCATCAAATTAAGTAAAAATTACAAAATCCTACAAAACTGCTCTGAATCTGAGACACTAGTGCTGTTTCTGCTTCTGTCAGATTGAACTTTAACGCATCTTAATCCACATTTCTGTCCTGCAGAGCCTCACCGTCACTGTCAGCCATGTTATTTGCATAATAAAAAGATCATTTTTACACATTTTAAGAAATACATCAGTGTGATATGTGAACTACGTCGTCTTACTGTCTGTCTGGCTTCTCTCTGTGTACATACAGAGTGATAAAATATACTGAATCGTATTCTGTATTCCTGCACATAATTCCTGCACTGTTCAAGTGGCAGCTGTAATAAAGTTCTCCCATCCGCAGGGTCACTGGTGCTTGATGAGCGAAGAAATTACACTGTTGCTCATTTTGATGAATGGGCGGATTCCTGTCATGATTATGTTCTGCAGTATTAGTTATTTTCCTCAAGTGGATAAAGGCTGATGCATGCATTTCCTTCATCATGCTGCTGTAAGTGCCTACTTAATGTCCCAGTATACTGTGCTGCTTATTAAATACGACATATACAGAAGGTTTCACAGGATGAGTGAAGGCGACATAAAAGTCCGTCACAACCTCTGGTGTTATTGTATATTTGAGAGCGTCAGTAAACTAACCTCACAGATGGTTTTGATCGTTCTTTATTTGGGTACTTGAAGGCTGCTGAGAGTTCATCATTTACTATTTAATGGTAATAGCAACATTTTCAAACCTGGGCCCTATTTTTATTTTATTTCTTTTTTTAAATTAAAATCTTAAAAGGTTGAAAGTGTTTTAGAATTGTGTTGTAGATCAGATCAGCAGCTGCAAAACTGGCTGCAATATTGTTCTTTAAGGGCAAATGCACCCGAAAAAGTGCATCAGAAAAAAAAAATTGTGGATGATTTTTGTTTGTTTTTGTCAGTGACAGGTTCAGGTGTCTATTAAAAGTGTGGGACGATGCAGGCTCATTGACGTCTGGCTCTCTTCAGTGCAGTCGAACTGCTTGCGCTGTTTTTCTTAACGTTCTCGGGGGCTGAGTCTTTCCAACAGCCTGATGTTAGATGTGTGCGTTTCCTGGAAACAGTATTCTTGGGCCGTACAGGAAGTCTTGGCAGACCAGATGTGGTCCTCTGGATCGCTGATGCAGAACCAGAACGTTTGGAGTGAACTAAAAAGCTGCAATGCTCTGCTGCTTCAGTTTGCACCATTATTTTTTACAAATCCTTTATTCTAACCCTCATTATTCCCTTTAGTCTTTGAAAGCATAATAACAAATCGCCACACAGCCTCTTTTAAGTTCTGTGATTATAACTCTACTTTGTTCCTTTAAAAGAATCAAAGTCACAGAACAAACAAATCAATACAAAAGTGTTTAAAAATAGAAAACAGCAGCCCACTGCTGCAGATTGTGAGACGATAAAAGAATCCACTTTAAACAGGTTTTTGAAAATGTCACGAGTAAAACATTAATATTGACTGAGGAAAATTAGGACTCTTGCAGGGGAAATTGCAGGTTTAGACGTCTAAGATTGGAAAGGGAGCAAGATTTCATTCAGTTTCAAACCTTTTCTTTTCCTCTGATCAATATAGTTTAGTTTTGCTTGCTTTTTTTTGTATAAGCATGATGCTGATAGACGAAACCAAAACAAAAAAAGGGGGAAAAACACTGAATACGTATTGAAATCAGGCTGCAGCAACAGATACAGAAGAGTTTAATTATCTAAATTTCCTGAACATGACAGCATTCTTCAGTCATTTTAATGGAACAAATCTGAAATATATTCCTTGGAAAGATGACGAATGTTACATGTAAATAGTGTGTTTTCCTCCTACGCCTCGTCCTCCTCCGCTCTCTGCCTCCACCCTCCTGCTCTCTCACATACTTTCCTATTTCACACATTAGCCAATTACCAACATGAGGTAATCAAATCTGCCTTTTAAACCCACACCCTGGTCATCTGCTGTGTGAGGGGGATAGCATTAGTTCTCCATCAGTGCTGATCTACAGGCTTAAGTTTCTATTGCATTATGGGTTTTGGCTGGGGCAGGTCAATTAGATTTGCCTTTAACACAGCTGCTCTATGAAGAGGTTTGAAAAGCTCTTTGTTGAGTGTTGGTCTGTCGGTTGTGTGTTTGAGAGTTTTCAGGCATGTAAGAGTTTTACCATGTCCGTGTCTGCCGTGTATATCCGTGTTTCTGTTTGTGTAATGTCAATTTATTCTCCATTTTCCATCGAAAACATTAAACGCTCCTCGGCGTCTCTGCTCCGTGTGGTGCTGAGGTCAAGGGTCGCCGAGTAAGATGGAGCCAACAGGAAGCGACATCTGCTGTCTGACGTCTGACAAGGATGGATCGCATGACGGATACACATGGGATGCATCCAGGGTTCCCGGGTCACGCGGTGCTCGCCTTGAGGTCGGCGAGGCTTTTCGAGCCCCTCCACAACTTTGTTCCACTGCAGAATCCAGGAAGCCAATCAACTTTAAACATGGGTTGATCATCTTGGGGGGGGGGTAATTGCAAATCAAATGGTTGGAGTGCACCCTCTCTTTCTTTTCACGCCAAACATGAGGCCACTTTCCTTTCTGCTCTCCCTTTCTCTTCGCAATTTGTCTTTTCCCCTCTTTTTCGGCTGCATTTATCTCACACTCGAAGGATATTTCCTTTTGTGTGTGTGTGTGCAGAAACCAAGCGGCACAGCAATGGTGCAAACAGGACAATACACAGATTCATGACGTGTGTGTGTGTGTGTGAGACTGTGCATGTATGATGCTCTGGAGTGCCAGCTGACAAACACACACGCCTGTGCAGAGCCAGCTGCCTCCAGAGTACAGTGGAAGTCTTTGTGGAAACAGTCGAAGTCCAAACGCAAAGCATTTATTTGCATTAACACGGCAGCTTTTTCCAAACGATTCCTTCCTAATCAGCCGTCCTGCACGCCTGCAACAAAAAAAAAGAAAAAGCAGGACTCACACACTGTAGTTTGCTGCATTATAAATGGCATGTTGATGTATACAGTTTCAGAGTTTCACATTTTAAGTGGGGCCGTGTGTTTGTCAGTTGGTCTACAGAATGACATGCAGCCACTTAAAGCCAGCTGCCTCCAGAGTGGTGTGCTATATGGCGATCCGGGTGAGCTTGTTAAAGGACAGCCTCAAGGCTGGCTTTCTCAAATTACTCCTGTGTGGCAGGGGAAAGAAGAGCCGGCCGCTCTCCTGTGTGGCTTTACTTAATTGCAAAAGGCGACGACACGACATTCCCTCCTAAATCTCAGCACTTATTGGGCACAATTTCATGGATGAGAAATACAAAAGAGCATTAGCCTGTTTTGTGTACATAATGTTCTACATGTCAGGGGGCGCCGATCGAATGGTCCGAAGTAGCTCTACATTTTTCCCCTCGCAATGAGCCATGCAGGATGTCCTTACAGGCTTCTATCATCCCGTTTCTCAGGGGTATCAGCGTAAAAAATGAATATCCTATAATTTCTCTGCTCCGCTCCGGGCGCTCTTTCAATTACAACCTTTCAATTTAAAATACTAAAAGATCATTCTCCTCCATATCTCCGGCTAGAAAATGGGTGTGAATTTATGGAAAGGTCAAAATTAAATTAGAAAGGATGGGACCTGCAAAGAGCCGGCACCCAAATGACCGTCACTTGGTATAAGTTATAGAGATATGTGGCCTCCACCAGGGTGGCTCCTGGATCACTTTCCATTAACAATAGGGTTATGGAGAGCACTACATGCATTTTCACAGGGCTTGAGTAACTGATATGCTATTTCCCCTCATCCCTTAAGTCCTCCAAGTGTTAAAGCATGTTGAAAAAAGTGCATGTTGATAATAAAAAAGCAATCGAAAGGACTGCGGTCTTTTTTTCGGAACAGCTGTCAAATAAAAAGGCTCGACGACAGACTGCTTTTCAGCACAAGTGCAGCTGTGAATCTGAATAGTGTTGGAGTGCAATGTGACACACAGTTATTTCACACAGCTGATCCTGTTCGTGCGTGTGTGTGTGTGTCTGTGTGTGTGAATGCATTCGTGGGTAAGTGTGATTTAATATATGTACAGTGCCGTGGTGGATCTGTGTTAATATACAGTGCACACGGCTGCTGTTACACCGTGTGCCTCCCTTCCATTAGGTAAATTTATCGATTGCTGCTCGGAGCTAATCATCGAGCAGAAGTTACGCACAGCAGCCACTTTCGACACATTACTGCATTCAAGCTTTATGTATTTATTCATGAGCTCCAGTTTACCTCACTGACAGTATTGATATTCAGTGGCATTAGATTTATTTCATCATCTGGTGTCTAGTCGGCCGTGTTTCTGCACATTATGACCACTTAATCTGATCCCAGCGTAACACCAGCATGTCTGTTTGTGCAGGGAAAGAGTCACTGACCTCTGTAAATGTTTCCTGTGTCCACATTGGTAATAAAGTGAAGCCCCTGTAACAGGAGATGGGCAGTGTTGACAGAGTTAACTCACACCAAGCTGACCAATCGGTGCTTTGAATCCACTCTGTGTTCTTACAGTAATAAGAGTTCAGTTTTTAAGAGTCTGTTTGGGAGACGCCATCTTTGTCTGTTCAAAGTATTAGTTTTTTTTAAGTCTAAAGATGCAAATGATGATATTTTCCTTAAAATGACCCTCACAGGTGTGTGTCTGCATCCAGACATGATGTGATACTCACTTAAAATGTAACATACTGTGTCTTTAATGTCCGTTGAGTTTGTACTTATGTGAAGCTTCCTGTGATATTCTGAACACGAGTTCAAGAAGAAAAGATTAAATCATGATTATTCAGTTTTATTAGGTAAACATTTAGAAATCAACTATCTAGCTTAAACCCTGATACACAATAAACTCAAAAAATTCACCATTTTTTAAAACTCTCTCTCAACTAGATTGAAAACTTTTGGTTTTGAGATGTTGATCCATCATCAACGAAAGTAAACATGGCGAAATGAAAGCGGAGCGATGAATCTCACTTGTGTGTCACGCAAGTCATAAAAAGGCAGAAAGCTGTAAATGCTACAGGAAGAGTTCAGGACTGTCAGATCATCTAATTTGACACAGTCGCCATCTCAAAAGGTTAAAATATTCTTAAATGTCATCTGAGCAGAACTCTAATGATCCTTGTGTTTGGCTTCAGAAGATGGTGATGAGTGTGATTCGTCCTTCACGGCCAGTCAGAGACCAATAACTGAAGTCACACTCGGCATGTGATTACGGGACTGAGACGCACTCGGACTGATCCGAACGTCTTCTTCATGTGTTTCTGTGCAGGTGTGCAGGTGCCTATGAGGACAACAACAGCCTCTTTCAGTGCACTTTCAGTCTCCTCACTGATTCAGACAACACTAGGGAGCACACTTACTCCAGAAATGAGAGAAAGACAGAGAAAATAAAAAAAGAGAGTAAAGAAAGAGGGGGAGGGGGGAGTGAGAGAGGAGAGTGAGGTGGCTCATAGGCTGCAGGGTGAGAGTGACAGAGAAGGGGGGGGGGAGAGAGAGAAACAGAAAAAAACAAGTGTGAGAAAGAGAATCGGTATCTGGCTTTATAAGCTCGATGGAGAGTGAAGGGAAGGGAGATCAGAGGCAGAGAGAGCTGTGTGTGTGTGTTTCTGTGTGTGTTTCTGTGTGTGTGTTGGGGTGTGTGTGTGTGTGTGTGTCTAAAAAGGGGAACCGTGGTGTCAGGCTTGATTTCATTACCGGAGCTAATCAGGTCCATATACTTTAAGTGCTGCTTTAATTTGTCTAATCTCTCCAGGATATGGCCGCTGCCTCCCGGCTACATGGCTGCTTTGCCTTGGAAAGCTGTTAGACGGATGCACACGGACACGCGGCGACTCCGACCCGGAGACACGAGATAATGTCCCTCACACTTCAGCAGATACATATTTTCATTAACATAGCGACTTATGTCCGTTTTAACATACTGAGCTTTAATGTAGATTTCTGCTGAGATCAGTCGTTTTTTATTCCACATTCACATTTCAACTCAAACATGAACGAGCGGCGACGTGAAAAAAACGCAGAATCCTGAAAATGAAACATGTCACATTTGCTTCAGCACACACGCACACACACACACACACACACACACACACGTCTACCAAATGTTTTCAAACACACTCTGGTTGCAGTCTTCGCCTCTGGAGGTTCGGCTGAACGAGTCGTCTTCCTAAATTCTGATCAGGCCGACAATTTGGCTTCGCTTCAACCTTTTTTTTTTTTGTGTGTGTACATTTTTGCCGGCTAAGCAAATTGTGGGAGCACCTGTCTCAAGTAAATGACATAAGCGGTGTTGACATGCGGCCCCAGTATGAGGCTCATGTGAAGGGAAAATCTGAATTGAGATACTGACACATATTATAGAGCTGTATTTGTCAGAGTGCCAGATGGCTTTTCAAATTAAAAGCACATCACAGACAAAATGTGTTTGACAAGTTCAGCAAAGCAGCTCCGAATCTGTGTTTTTCCACGTATGAACTTCTGAAACAATTAGCTGATAAATGCCAGAGGTTCATACAGAATGTTTGACATATAAATGACATCACTGTCATTTTCATTTAAGAAAGGATGACGTATTTTTCTTCCTTTCTTGCACAACATTAAAAAGGCTATAATTATTGCAAATAAACCCAAAGAATTAAGGATTTTAACAGGTGGTTTAAATTTTAGCCAAAACTGTTGGCATAAACTGGATCAGACATATCTGCAGGTAAATGATCCATTAAAACTGACTTTAAAAAAGCATTAGCAGTCTTCACAGTAACTTTACATTTAAGGTTTTCTGCATATGACGCCTCTCAGGTTTGTTTTCTAGTTTTCCGTCTCACATTCTTCTCAAACATGAACAGGCTTTGTGTTCTGTGACATGAACATCACTGTGATGAGACTTTATTTCCCCTTTGTATTGGACTTTGTGGCAGCTAAAATGCTAAATAGGTGTGCAGCCGTAATGCAGATCAACGTATCCGATGTGACGCTGACGCAGAACTGAAACAGCTGCACAGCTGACGTTCACAGATTTAAAGCTTCACTGTGGTTCTGGACTTAAAGCCAAGTTTGAGGCAAAACTTTAAGGCCGTTACAACAACAGATGCTACTTAAACTGAACCCAAACACTTCAGGCATATAACACACACACTTTCACCTTCTGTCTCACTCTTACAAATTATTTCCCATCATTAACACACTGTGAAGTTGTATTCATGAATATATGGTTCTCTTTCTGGTACTAAAAAGGTTTAACTAAGCAAATATTAAACCCTTAAATTAGTCTGTTTGGTGCACAGTGCTCATCATGCTGTCTCTTTTCATGTTTGAAAGGTTCATTTGTTTAATGTTAGGGGTTCATCAGATGTTATTTGAGGTCAGTGTTAGTGGCGGAAGTCAGAGCTAAATGCTAACTTCTGCATGCTAACAATATTAACATATTAACTAACTCAAACCCATGCAGAGAAAAACAAACAAAAAAGGGCCTCCACATGGCTTTATTTCAAATGGAAACTCAAAAAAGTAAAAACCCTAAAGCCAAGTTCTTGTGAGCGTTTGCAGACGATGAATTCGAACTGGAAACATCACAAACCAGCACACATGTGCATCATCCAGGACAGGAAGGTTTTGCAGCCCGTGGTTGAAACTGGTTCCCAGTTACGGAGCGTCAGAGATGCTGATTCCCACCCGGCTCAAACTTTCTAACGTTTTATTGTTGGCCAGTCTGTGCAAACGACCTTATACTCTAGTTATGCTAGCTTGGGTGTTTGTTACATTTTCAAGTTGCAGAATCTCACCCATGTGCCCGTGTATATGTGTGTGTGTGTGTTGGTTTGTGTGTGTCGTCGTGTCTATGCATGAGCAGGCCATCGAGCCCATCCAGCGGGACCTCTTCAGCGCTGCACTCAGCAGCCAGCAGTCATGCTGTTACCTTCTCTCTGCCTCCTCCTGTCATGTCAGAGTTGGCAGCACCTCTGGTAAAAGCTAATCCTCATGCTCTCACTTCCACAAAACATCAAGCATTTATGGCCTCTGCTGTCAAATGATGTGACAGTATAGTGCGTGTGTGTGCATTACACACTTCAAGCGTCTTCCCTCTTTTCTTTTCTGCCTTCCTGTTTTTTACTGAAGATGTTTGTCTCAGATAAAATACAGTACTGTGATCTAACAAAGGAAACTTCTTCAAAGACAGATTCACTGTTTGTACTGTAGAAAAACAAAGCTGCTCGTCTCTGAGTCGGAGAGTTAAAAACACTGAATCCACGGACGAGATCTTCATCACCTTTGATCAGAATGTATTTCACATGTATTGAATGAACATGAAATGGAGGCTTTAAGATTCATTATTTTACCCATTATAAGTCACAAGGTGTTGAAATGAAAAGAAAGTGTTGTAGGTATCTTAAGCCACTGCTAAACCATAAAGTCACATGAGCGTACACATAAAAAGTTCAAGGCATGATAAAATATGTTAAAAATGTGTGTAATAACTAGGGATAGACCGATTATCGGCGCTGATATTCGGCATTTTGACGCATATCGGCATTGGCCTTTTTTTAATCTGACGGCCAATAAGAGATCAATTTAAAAACTGGGTTATTTTGGCTCTGATGCAGCCGTACCTCTCTGTCTCCAGCATTGTCCCGCCCACAGCACCATCTGATTGGTTACACGCAGAGCCAGGGCACGGGTAACAGCCAATCAGCAGTGAAAGCTGTGCATGCACACACACGGCAGGGAGGGGAAAAAGTTTTGCTGAGTGGAGAAGCTCCGGAGAGCAGATATGTTTCCAAGGTAAGTTATGGCTGCAGAT
>JAPZDV010000005.1:21797256-21810392 GCA_029814665.1 Acanthurus lineatus | reverse complement strand
CTATCTATCTATCTATCTATCTATCTATCTGTCTGTCTGTCTGTCTGTCTGTCTGTCTGTCTGTCTGTCTGTCTGTCCACGCTCCTGTAATGCTTGTCTCGTCCTGGGAACGAGACACAAAGACCAGGCGGAGTAAGGGAGAAGCTTCTGCAGATTGAGCTGCATGGAGCTCGCAGGCTCTGCTGGCTGAATGCTTTTCTTATAAATGCCATGTTTTGGCTCTGGTTAGCCAGGTGTAATTAGGGTTAAATCCCAGGCTGTCAGTCAGATTGTCATTTATGGCCACTAAAGAGGCCATCTCCCGTGCTGAGGAGCGCAGGTCTGCCACTCCAATCAGCTTTATGATTCTGGGGCCTGTCAGATAAGCAGAGACCCGGCTGAGGCCCATAATGTGTGGTGGAGGAGGAGGATGATCAGTTCTTTCAATGAGCTAATCAATGAAGGATGGAGGATGCCTTGTCATGGTGAAAACACCCAGCTCTCTTATTGTTACAGAACAGGATTGATTGAGTGTTTAATCCAATGTGATGGGTTTTCCCGGGAATTAAAAAAGCCAGTGTGAAGTAGCTGTGTGTATTAGAGCGGTCACTCTTCGTTCAAGACTCAAACTACAGTTTAAAATAATCTAGCAGTGTGTACTGATTCAAATATTCAAATAAGTGTCACAAACTTCTGATACTTTCCATTTCTTGCTTTTTGTTTTCTCTTAAAAACAAGAAAAGCTGAAAGTCCTGCTGATGGTCATGACACATAACCACAGAGAAGAAATGCAAGGGAGCGTTTTAAGCAGATAAAATAAAAAAAGACTAAAGGTCCATCCGTTTGCTGACTTTAAAGAGTTACTTTCCTGTAATAAAGGAAAGCTAGTCTCTAAATGTATGTGACAGAGGTCAACATTGGTAGGCTGGGGTAAGTTGGACCATCTTCCATGTGATTAGGCAGGTTAAAAAAATCAGATTTAGGTGGTTAATGGTCACTTGCCTGACTTTTTGTTGCATTTAGACAGTTTTCAAAACTGAAAAGTTTCTTGTGTTCAATTTTTTCTGGTCCAGATCAGCGTAAATCTAAGCCCATACAGTCCTGTTCCTTAGGTGATAACGCAGCAGGAAACGGTGACAGCGACTGCATGTGATTGTGTTCTGCAACCTTTAATAAACAAAGTTACATCCTGGTTACCACATCTGCACTGATCTGACGCTCTCAGTCTCTGTCAAAATGCTTCATAGTGTCTGTTACTAACAAAGGTTCAGCCAGTCAAGTGTAAAGCTTCTGCTTTAGTGGTTTGTTTGTTCATTTACTCAACACCTCTCTGCTGGCAAAGGAGCTTAAATTAAATGAAAATATACTCCATGAAGTAGTTCTGGGATTAGGATTAAAAGGATTTGGTTTGGGTTAAATAAAACTGAATGAAGCCCAGTTTGAAATGACCTTTTTTTTTTTAAATGAGGCCTTGTGTCAACGTATAAATGTCTTATTTTTATTTTTATAAAGGTTGTAATACACTCTGTTCAGAGCTATAATGGATTTTCATGGCATACAGGTGACACTTTATCAGAATCTTGTGCCTTTTGTTATGCAAACTATTATATTCTGAGATTAAAGCAGATTGGATCAGAAAGTCATTCACCGTTTTTTTGCACAGTCTTTTGCCTGAAGATCTCATCATCTCCGTGACGCGGCTCCGTCAGCACACACCGACGGAAAAAAACACACAGCAACCTGATAATCCCCCGATGACCTCATCATGAACCTCGCCAGATGTTCTGCCACAAGATCCACCGATAAAAGAACAGAGAACAGATCAAATATGAACCATAATATGACAGGTTGGGGGAGAAAGTGGCCGGTGGCTTTTCCTCTAATGATGACTTTAGCACCGACTCAAGCGGCGGATAACTTCAGCGGGTCCTTACAGAGATGGTAAGGCTCCGATTCGTCACCGGCGGCACAAGTTAATTAGGCAAATGTCGTGTTCCTCTCCTCCAGCAGACAACAGCCTGGCCCACCTACTGCGTAATAATATTGTTAACCGATCAAAATGGCTGACCTCATTAATTTTTCCAGACATCTCCTGTCGTCAGCTCCAGGTTTCAGTGGGTCGCGGCGTGCTGCTTCATTTTTTACACTTTTTTTTTCCCACTCAAAAGGTGCAGAGGTCCCAGCACAAAAGAAAAAAAAAACAAAAAAACCCCCAGAAACTTGTGATGGGTTACCTCCAGGTGTCATTTTCAAAGTGTCCCTCTTTCTGGAGTCGACTTCCTCCCCGTCATGACTCACTGTCTGCCCATGTGAAGCCTTGTTACCACCCTTTACTGCAACCAACCTCACTGTCTGTGATGGAACAATGATATTATGATTAAGAGGAACATTTTTTTTACCCCCACAAAGCTGCTTAAAGTTTCAGCTGAGTCTGATTTGCTTAATCGGACCTAAGAAACATTTTTTTTAAGTGAGTGTGTGAATGTGGAAGAAGAGGAAAAGCCTATTAATTATGAACAAATATGGTAACTAAGCAACTCCGTAAGGACGAGTCTTTAAGGATCCTGTCGATAAATCCAGTAAGAAGTATAATCTTTCTCTGTGTATCTAAAACCTGATATATCTCACTCTTCTGTGCCGTTTCGTGTTTTCCAAAAACTATTAACCCTTAGCTTGACAACGTGGAAAATAAATAACATCCTGGGATAATCCGACATTTAGTTAGCTGTCTGCTTTGGTGGACGATTGTGGGAATGAATCGAGCACCTGTTTTCACACCACTGGGTTTATTATTGGGGGACCAGAGCAGGACGGAGCAGAACGGCGGAAACCTGAGCAGTTTGCTCACTGTTAGAGGGCTTAAAGAGTCATTGAGGTGTGTAAAACTCACCTTGCCTAGCATCTGCTCTCCGTGTACCGCGCTGAGCTCATAAAGTGGATCTTTTGTCCGACGGTCCTGGCCTGCCCCAATGAAAAGGGAGCCCTGGCGCTGCCGTGCAAATGACTAATGAAATTCAATCTGGACGTCTGGAAGCGGACAGCGAACACATCTGCAGGTTCCATTTCCGTGTAGCTTCGGCCTAATTTGTTTGTCATTACTGGCTTGGCTTTCATCTGCGGGTTCTGCGCGAGTGTTTTTGGCAGCCACAACCTCTGCGTTAATGGACTGTTCACAGCATCTTCTCCAGATGCTGCCCCCGATCCCGTGACCCCGTCCGACACGCAACTGTCCAGGCTGATGTCACCCTGGGATAATTATGGAGAGAAAATAAACATAACGCCCTTCATACTGTCTGACACTCGGAGAGACACACGTTTCTCTGAGTCAGGATGTTTTTCAGAGAGGAAAAGAAATGTGATGCCTCTGAGATTTTAATGATCTGAACTGAACATCTTCAGTCGTTTGATTACCAATTTAAGCTAATAGCAGGAAGTTCTTTTCTTTGTGAATGCATTTTTCTGTTTTATTACAATACTACATGTATACAGATTGTATTAGTTTTTATGTTTAAGCTTTTTCTTACAATCAAACTCTTGAAGAAGGGAATTTAAATGCCTTTAAATGTCCAGTCAAACTAAAAAAACAGAGTATACATTAAATTATTTTTCTCCACAGATGGTTTTTGTCATTTTAAGCATTAGGAGGAAAGTCTGAGACTCTGAGAAAAACAGCTGGAAAGAATAAGTCCATTCCAACACATTTAAACTGTAAAATTACATTTTCACACTAAAGACTTTTCTCCCCTCTGTAAACGGCTGCAGCAGCGCGTTGTGGCCCATTGATTGCACTGAGTGGATAAATGTACAATATTTACCTAATTATCCTTTTAATCGCTGATAATGCTTTTTCCCGGAGTGTGCCAAGAGAGCAAGCGGAGTCTTTTGTTTGACAGTTTGGCATCAGACAGGCCTGTAGTCGTAGCTGTAGTGATGACAGAGCAGTGCAAAGGAGCAGTGAAGCAACAGAGTAGCTACAAGTAGGTAATTTGAGTTACTGTCACATTAAATATCCACAGTTGTTTCAGCCTAGTTTCATGCCAAAGCATTTAATAAACCTGAAAATTCACTTAAACAAAGTGTTGCTGTCATGTTTAGCTCTCCTGCATTTAAGAAGCATTTTTAAGGTGCAGTACCAGCAGGGGGCGATAATGACAGAAGGGCAGAATGACTGTGAGTGATTGAATTTTATGCTGATTGACCAAAACATTATTTTTAAGAATCAAACAAATACAAACTTTTCATTTGCAGTTTACTTTGAACAACACAATCCTATAAGTTCAAACAATGCTTTTCCCAGGAGACCCACTTTAATAAAACTACACCTTTGCTCACAGGAAATAAATTAGATTTCAGCCAAAAAAACATAATGGCAATATGGAAATAACTAGCATCGCTGAGTGAGGACGTCTCGTTGAAATCTACCCTGCCAGCAGTTTTATGGACACAGACCATGAAGGCTTCAACACAACACTTCCAAGAGCCAGACAAGCATGATGAATGCCCGAAACGAGCCACATCTGTAATTCAAAGTGCAGCAAAGGTTTAGAAATTTGGTCAAACAGCAGGGGAGTCTTTTGAAGAGAGACTGTGCATAGGAAACTCGGCTAATGGTGTAACTTTTTATGATGCGGCAATACAAGGCTATCTTGATATTCGGCAGAAGTTACAACTGGAGGTTATAAATCTGTCATCGGTAATGAAACACAGGCTGCTGCAATAAGTTGCTTGAAGGGGTCTTGAGGCGATAGTGGAAACACGCATATTAATGCTAACATATATGGGGAGAAACCTCTTAGGAAAGTAGATGATTCTAATATTAAATATCATGCAATATACAGTATGTATATCCTATGTGTGGTACCGTTCATCTGATCTTCCTGAGTGTGTACTTTGTAATTTCACAGGGAACAGATTCCTCACCATCACACAATTATCTTGTGTTTAGACAGTGTAATCATCAGCTTGCATCAGTTACCATAGTAACACTGTAGGCATGAACTCAGTGAGCCTGCAGCATTTTCTGTGAAACAGCTCTTGGAGCAGTGAAAAGCGAGTATGATGGATGTTTCACCCCTGTTTATGCTGTCTGCTTCCACTGTGGCATTTTCTATTTGCAGAACGATCATCGTGAAAGTGTGTGTGTGTGTGTGTGTGTGTGTCACACAGAGATGGACAAGAGGAAGAAGTGGAAATGAAATAAAAGAACAAAAAAACAACTTTCAAACAAAGCTAAGTTTAGCTTCTCCAAGGTCCCTTAAAATGATGATGTCTACATATAATTTCAACCAAGAACATCTCAAAAACAACATTTTCATCCAACACATTGTTCTGTACACATATAATGTGGAAATACTCTCAAGTTGTACCTTCATTACCCATGTTCTCAATACTTATATATTTTTGTATCTAAATTTTGTATTTAATTTCTCAGGTTTTTACAAAATCTGCTTTTTAAGTTCTAATGTAATATATTTGTTCTTATTTGATATATGATGTGTTTTCGTGTAACTTATGTCAAGGATTGTTTAAAGGAGCTCTTCAGTCATTAAGTATTGCTCTTTAATAAAACTAAGAGAAGTGTGAGAAACAGATTTTTAAGAACTATGGTTGTAACTGCAGCATCTGAGGCTGAAATATCCTGATGTCCCGATATCTTTTCCCTCCGAGTTGGTGTCCAGCTCCTACATTTCCCACAATGCAACCCCTTTATATTTTTCAAAGCCTTTACCTGTCTGTCTGGTTAAAGTTCATATCTTT
The DNA here is from genome assembly GCA_029814665.1 of Acanthurus lineatus. Taxonomy (NCBI): domain Eukaryota; kingdom Metazoa; phylum Chordata; class Actinopteri; order Acanthuriformes; family Acanthuridae; genus Acanthurus; species Acanthurus lineatus. The sequence goes on along the minus strand of JAPZDV010000005.1, from coordinate 21,804,656 downwards.
AAAATGCAAAACCACCAGTTTGCAAGACAGGTTTTCTGGTTTAAATTAGTAGTTAAAAAGTCCAAGTTGCCATATTTATGAAGACATCATGTGACATCATCAGGGTTATTTACTTTCTCAGACTCTCGGTATCAGATAAACATCATAAAACTGTTCTCAAAGGCCGGGTCGAGCTCCTTGTGAGTAGAAAACTGACCTGTGAGAAGTGTTTAATTGCCCTTTTAAATACAACAAATGCTGATAAAACTTATTAAACTAAAATGAACTGAATTGAAGGAGGGGTGAGACCCCCCCCCCCCGTCGCCGAGCTCAGGAGGCTCATGCACCAACATTAAAGTGCACCTGTTCCTCCTCATCACCAAAACAGAGCTTTGCCACTTAATTACTAGATCTCATGTGCACATGTTAATATGAAAAACTACATCAGTCACCAGGTGTGTGGATCAGTGTGTGTGTCTGCATATGAATGTACATAAACTCCCTGTAATGTACGTACACTGCACTGCGTCCTGTGACCGTGAATCGCCCCGGCGTGTCGTCCTCCTGAGGTAAGCTTGGCAAAGGTAGTAAATGGGCTTTTACAGGAGGCAACTGGGACGGTCAGAGACAGTGTTTGGAAATATATTACTCGAATGACACATATGTGTTCATTTAGAGAGTTTTTTACGCTGTGATAATTTCTCCCGTCTGTGGTGGCAGCAGATCAGTTGGCTGCTATTTATCTCCATCATGTTTAAGCCGAGAGGGAACCTCGTGTTTGATCCTGTGTGGATGTGTTTGCATGAGGGAATCAGTCTGTAACTCCTCTTGCATAACACTCGACCCGACAGCCTAATTTTGACTGTGTGAACATCAGGCTTTCAGAGTTGTGATAATGTACAATTTTTGAATTATCTGCTGACTCTCTGCTTCACTTCACTCATATGTATTTGCTGCAAAAGAGCCAAACAACCATTTTTACGCCAGAAACAATGAGGTAAAAGGTTTTTCCCTTTAAGTTTAAAACAAGGCTTCAGCCACCTCGTCTGTTGCAGACCATCTTTTTGTTCTGAAATTGTTCTGAAAATGAACATCAGACAAGTTTGTTGTCATGTTGAACTGAAGCATCTGCTAATAATTCCACATTCAGTACGTAATAATCAATTTAACTATACAAGATGAATTTGAATTGAATCGAATTTATTTATTTCGAACATAACAGAAATACATTTAAAAGCAGAAAGAAAACAACCAAAAATTAGTGTCCAAAAAGGAGTAGGTGGAAGTAAAACTTATTTATCCCTACCTTTTCTCACTAGACGAAAACTAAATACAACCTTAAATAAATCAAGATGAAAATCGAGACAGATTCAATTACAACCAAATATAAGTATACAAACCCCTATCCCAACTGTATTTACAACCCCAGTACTTAACACAACTTGTGTTCTTCCATTAAGATTAATCCCTATATTCATTATCTTCTAAAATCTGCACCCATTTCGTAGACTGCTAATATTTTTTTCAGAGTTTTCAGTCATCTCTGTCATCAGTTCGTAGACGCTCGAGAAAACTACATTAAATAAGTTTGTAGCCTGATTTCTTAGAGAAGTCCCTCTTAGCTGCATGATATCACCTGCTGGGCGTCAGAGGGCTGTTTGTTTGTTGCTGCGACAGGAAAAAAACTTTAAAAGTCAGGTAAAAAAGGGTTTTTTTTGCATGATGGTGGTTGTAATTTTAAGTTTTCTTGTGTGGCGACACTGTACAAGCTCATTAAAAATGTGTTTTTTGTCTTTGTTGATGCTTTAATGAGGATTCTGCAGTTTATGTTTGTCAAGTAAGTGATATTTTTGTACTTTTTTTATCTTTATTACATGTGTTTGGTGTCTTAGTGTCATTGTAGACTCACACACACACACATCCACACACATACTTGTGGTTTGGTCCTGTGTGTGTGTGTCTGTGTGTGTGTGTGTGTGAGTGTGTATTCACTGTCTCTCCTCTGTTTCTTTACCTCTCTGTAGCTCAAGAACACACTCACCCTTCCCTTTTACCTACCAAACAAGGACAAAATTAGATCTATTAACTCCAGTTTCAAATAACAGTAAGATGGAGGAAAATCCCATCAGAGTTATCGATCAGCCGGTTACACACTCGTGTCCTCCACTAATCACAGCCACACAGGCCACGCTGCTCTTTAAATCAGAGGGGAGATTTGAAACAGAGTGAAGTATGGATTATCTGTGCACTCAGTCACATGGTGGAAATGAATGCTTTCTCTCTATTTTATCAAATTTATTACATTAATTTCATGTTATAATTAAATACAGTTGTGTTTTTTGGTGAAGTCATTTCCTTTTTTCTGTTGCCTTTTCATCCCATGTGCTCTGGTTTAAACATGATACACTTTGTGCAGTCATCTGTAATAATTAAACTTTATAAATACAGAAAAAACTAGCTACAATACAATAAAAAGCTGTCAGGTAGTTTTTGTGTTCATCAAATTTAAGTTTAAACTTGAACACTGATGAACTGTGTAACCACCAGAGCGACTAACCTCGTATTTGTCGTGTTAACACAGTGAAGAGTTTGGCTGCATTTACCTCAGTTTACTCAGACAAAGTAAAGTCAGAGGGAAGAACTCTCGAGTGGTTAAAAAAGTCAGTACTGAACAGCATAAAAATGGAGTCTCCATTTAAATAAAGTGTTTGAGATTGAGACAGAATGTGAGATGTGAGAAGTGGCTGAAGGGCCGAGACTCGAGACACGAATCAGACTCGCTCCAGCCTTAAAAAAATATGGATTTTTTTTTTTCCTCTTTTTTGCAGCATGTTGACAGGCCACAATGACAGAGCATCAAAAATAAAATATACTGTAGATGTTTTGGCCTGACCAAAAGAAAAAAAATGTATTTCAATTTGCTGGAAACTTAAAAGCAAAACACAAGGCTGTTGGGATTATTTTTCCTCTTATTGTTGGTTTGTTTGTTTGCTTGGCCTCACTTGGCTGTATCTGTAAATAGAGACAGAATACCAGAGGCACATAAAGAAGACTGACCTCATGAAAGCCTTGAGCATATTGCTATCTGCTGCTCTGCGCTAGTTTCTGAACAGAATAAATCTGCCGTTCTATGAGGCTCCTTCAAGGTTTAAACATGTAGTTAGCTCCCCCCTAACAAAAACGAGAGAAACAGCGTCCCTGTCATAGACATGATTTGAAGGATCAGAGTGGTATGCAGGAACAGGAAAGATGAAATATAAAGCAAACAAATAATGTCAGAGTGGAACACAAATACAAAGAAGTTTGCACAAAAGTTGTAAAACACAAAGAAGCCTGTAGAAAATGTTACACAGAACTGCATCTGCTGGATTTCTCATTGAACTATTTGCTTGATCAGAGGGTCAGTCGTGTAGCTGTGGGGGCGTTCAAGGGCAGAAACAGTCGTGGTCTGACCTTCCTGTCTGGAGGGGCTTAATTTAGCTGGTCAGTGGTTACCTGCTGCTGGAGGCAGTGACGAAGCACACGAACACAGCACACACACACACACACATGTGAGGCATGTGACAGCAGCCACCGTGTGCAACAACCCCCATGCTAGCTTATGTTAGCTTCCTAAAGCTAGCAAACTTTAGACGCCACTGCAGGATAAGTTTGCAAACTTCTGCACTTTTGCGAATAAACACCACAGTTACCTTTCATGTCACATGTGGCCAATGTCAGTAAAAACACACACAGGCTCACTTTTATAACTTTAAAGGCTGATTATTGTTTATTAGAGCTTGGTTTTATTTTCAGCACATCAAATACTAAGGCTTTGTCTCGCCTCTCGGCGTCTCATAAAGACACAGAAGGAATCCTTTAGTGCAAAGGGGAACAAAAACATACTTTGAGAGTCTGTTTGTGACACCAAAAGGCTTAAATAAGCATCAGTATTTGACCAGAGGGGATGAAGATTTTCTATTTAGCTTTAACTGCCCTTAGTAAGAACACAGTACTCATTAAATCTGCTAAATATTAGCATGTTGCAATTTTCATTTTGAACATAATAGCATGGTTACATTGGCAATAAACTCACTGCACAACTATACAGAGCTGTCTGTGCGACTGTAGTCTGTTTCTTTTGCAATCTGTGTTTCTTTCTCAAAAGTACTGAAAAAAAAATACAAACAACTTTGAAGAATGCAGGATTTATTTTGTACTTTTTTGAGGGTTCATACTGTAAAAACCAAACACTGAGACAGGGACACTGATGGGCAGAGAAAATAATAAGCAAAAACTATTCCATTTGCAGTCTGATAATAAAATCCTGTTGTACTTGTAGACTGTTTTTGTGCTGTTCCATGTAAAATTAATATTCAGTGAATAATTCACTATTGCTGAATGAACAGATTGAGCACCCTGAAAGTCGCAGACAAAGAATATTTGGTGCATTGATTATTCAATCAAACATTAGGGCCCTAAATTAGAGTTAATTTCCTTGTATAGCATTTCTGTCTGGAACTGTTAAAGCATCTATTTTCAAGCTACTTGCTCATAAAAATGAAACCAGAGGCACAGAGGGAGTCTGGGTATTTCTTACATTACAGCAGAGCATCCGCCACTAAATCCACAACAAGAGATCTGAATCACAATGCTGTTTTCAGTATCGTTAAAGAAAAACTTTAGGAAGTCAGTGTGTCTTCAGAGGTAATATCTTAGATTTTATTGTCAGGGTTTCCTTTAATTTATGCAGCTTTTCCCCCTTTTTTTTCCCCTGTAAGTCCCACATTTCCCGTTCACCATCACTCTGCCCCCCCCCCGACTGACTGGCTGTCAAACATCATTCACACAAACTTCAAACCGCTGCAGACTCGCTCTGACAATGAGAGAACTGTGTTAGCATAACATTCAATAACTTTGCAAATGAAAGAATTAAACTGATTTTCATTTCAGATTGAATCATCGTAAAATACAGGAATTAATAAAAGAGGGAGTCAGGGGGTTTTTTTGGGGGGGGAAGGTGGTAGGTCGGCTCTAATAACCCAGTTTTGTTTGTTCAGTTCCCCATCACTTAATCCCATTACATATTTAAGTACAGTCAGGTTAGCTTAAAGTATATATATTAGGATATTATATGAATGAAAACACCAGTAAATGAAACACATTAAGAAATAATGAAAAGTTTGAAGTAATGACACAGTGCGTCACTGAGGCGCCTGAAGTATCACTATTTTAGAGCGTCGGGGAATTTCAGGCTGAACTGTTAAACTGTCCATAAACCATAAACAGAGTGCTACTCTAAACACGGGGCATTTTTTCTGGACCGCTCCTGCCAGCTGAGACTGGAAACTGTGATGTTTGTGGCTGGAAATTCAGAGGCTGCGGTGTATCCCTTCCAGCAGCGGGACCAGAGGCGTGATTAGTGTATGATTGGGACTTCTGGGCGACCCCGGTCCTTAACTGCGATACCCCATTATCCAGACTGGCAACCGCTGGACCACTGGAACCAAACCAGTCCGACATTTGAGGCCGCAAACTATATCACTTTGTCTCTTGACTGGATCCACTTAAAGGCAAACTCCAGCAATTTAGTTTGTCACTTCAATAATGTTGAAGGTGACTCACAAAAGTCGAAAATCAAAACTCTTAATTTTGGTTCTGTAGTTTTGGTCCAAACACAAGGTCAAAGGATCTTCAGCTCCCAAAATGCAGCTTGGTGTTTTTCGTTAGACCCTTTTTGTCTCCTAAATGTCCCCAAATCTCAAAATTATTAACACAGACTTTCTGTTTTAAATTATTTTTTGTAGCACAAATGTGAAATTAGTGGAGTTCATCATTTGTTTAAAAATTTTTTTGTATTTATTTGTATAACAAGTATCAGTACAAATTGGCTGTTTAATTTTATTCGTTTATTTTAATTTAACTTCATACTTCATTGTTGAATTCAAAACTAGTAGTTAAGAAAAAACAATCTGTTTAAAACGTGTTAGGATTGTAGAATAAATGTCTTCAATTTCCAACTAAAATGAATAGAGGTCCTAAGAGTGTATTTAAAAATATGGCACTTTATTTTTTTTATTTTTTATCATCTGCTAAAGGAGATCTCATGAGTAATGACTGAACAGCTACTGAACAGATAATAAATACAATTTGAGAACTCTATTACATTTGTTTGAACATTTTAACATTAAGCAAAAATTGCATCACAGAGGTTTTTATCCTTCCACGAAATTTATTCAATTACTATCACGATTGCTTCGCAAATTGTATTACGGTTGCTGATAAAATCAATATGCAGCTTAATGAGGTGGATCATGTACAGGCTGTTTGTCCCATGTGTTTGTTAATCAGATGTGTCATTATTAAAATCTGATTTGTGTGCAAGGTAACGCTCATTAAAATAAACGATTCGATAGTCTTATGGGCTTTAACAGCAAACAGCGAATCAGGATGATATTTATGAACAAATGTACGTAAAGTTCAGTTTAGTCGTCTTGTGAAATGTTTCTCTTTTTTTAAGTGCACTAACAAAGCCTCTATTGCACATTCTGTAGCATAATACCAACCCGCAGGCTATCAGATGACTTCAGGCCCACCACAAAATATGTACCTTGGCTGTGGAAACTTAATTTATTGATTCGCCAGCTCCCATTTATTACTGCAAGTCCATAAGCAGAGAATGACAGGAAATGACAAGAGAATTCTGAAGCAACAGCAAACAAAAGTCCTGAGGTTTAGTTTCATTTGCTTAGAAACATTGAGATGTTTCTTCTGTTTTCCTTTTGCAACTACATTGATTTTGTACACAAAAGTGACCTCAAGAGCAACATAAAAGTCTTTAAATGATGATTTTACATTTACTTATTTAACATTATCACTTTTTTTCTCCCCATATCTCTAAAAGAAGAATATCTGTCCATCGATCAACCCAGCTGGCTGTTTAAGTAGCAAGTTACAGCAGATGTGCTAAAGTACCAAAGTACCTTTCAATTTGTTCTCTATCTATTATTTCGAGTGACTCACTGTGCGGTAAGTACATTAGAAAGTATGAGTTTCTACCTTAATAACCCTAAAAGCAGCCAGTAGTAAAAGCAATAAGGCTGCTGCAAATAGACATAATAAAATCTTGCTGTGAAACCAGAATTATCATGTATGCAAAAACGTGCTATGTAGGCAAATGAAACCTGAGAGTGTGGAATATTTTTCTAACATGGCACTTTTACTGAGGCAGATTCGAGCTCTCACTGCCTCAGGCTTTCCAGCAGCCAAAACAAGCTGCCACTTGCTGAAGAAAAAGTGAAAAGTTCATGAAAAAAAGGATACAGATTCTATTATATAACTCTGAAGTGTATATTGATTTCATAATTAAACATGCCATATTATTTGAACTCTTCTGCACATTTTTAAATCTTTTCATGCTTTATTTTTTTAAGTGGGGTCCT
>JAPZDV010000005.1:21735358-21788305 GCA_029814665.1 Acanthurus lineatus | reverse complement strand
TGCATGAGTATGTATGTATGTATGTATATTTATATATTATATGCTTGTTTTTTTGTTTTTTCTCTTCTTTTCCCACTTGACACCATGAATTGTGTAGCTTAAGATGCACAGTTGGCGGGCATTAATAAGCTTTGCTTCTGCCGGAGCCTTCAGTCAAAATTGTGTAGTATCTTTTCTTTTGCTGCTTTGAAGTGTATATATGACTGAAATAAACTATAACTAACTAACTATTGAGAAAGATATTTCCATGTTTCAGATGAATATTACACTGAGGAGGGAAAAATATTTTCAGAGGACATTAAGTTAAAAAACATTTATGTTTGATAGATAAAAGTCGCTCCCACTCATTTTTCTTGCACCACTCAGCCTCTCAAACTCTCCTCTTAACAACCTCAACAACATTTAAACTCCCATCTCCAACCTGTCTGTCTCCAACCTGTCTGTGTCTCCAACCTGTCTGTGTCTCCTTCAGTGCTTCCTCTTAACTCCTCGCTCCTGCTATTAACACCTCACCTACCTGCCCTCTGCCTCCCTGATCCTTTCTACTTTTACTCTGCTGAGGCTGTTCCTCAAGCAACGAGACGGAGTCACCGAGGACGAGACGGCCATCTGTACCTCCAGTTACATAACACACACATACACACACACACACACACACACACACTCAGAAAAGGACCTTTCAAAAGCCATCATGGAGAAAAGAAGATGCAAAGAGGTGCTGACATATGATTGCTTAACTAATCACTTAAGTGTACTGCACTTAGTTTAGAAATATCTTTCAAAATTAAAACAACACTAGTTTTATTTTTCCTGGTTTTCTCTGGTACATAATTAGGAGAAACAGAAAAAAAATGAAGGACTTGTGTGTCCACAGCTTCACAGACATCTATCAACAGCACAACAGATTTTCTCTTTCACATCAGAGACACTGAAACACAGTCGAAGTTCATGAGATATGTCTCCCTAATTTAAAACTGTTATAATTACATTTTAGCTCGTGATTGGTTTGCAATAAATGCTAATTGGAGGCTTTGAATGTGTCCCAATTTTCACCGATTGATTTAGAGCATCGAACAGAGTTTCCTTTGAACTTCTTAGCCGGTGTTTTTTATCAGGAATTAATGGAAACCCTGCAGTTAATACAGAATCAATTATTCTCGCAGACCTCAGCATTACACTGCATTGATAAACTGCTGTGTGTGCTGTGTGTGAGTACCTGATCTGTTGTTGTGACATGGTGCTGTAGTGAAGGTTCAGTCTGGTGATGTGACCGTCTGTCAGCTCCTGAATCGAAGCCTTTTCTCCAGAGATCTGCTGCAGCTCCGAGTCGACCGAGTGAACCAGCCTCCTGTCCTCAGACGGCAGCCAGAGCACCTACACATGCAGGAAAAGTCAGAGGAAACCCTACAGATCTGCACTGAGGACCGAGCCAGGAACATTTAATGAAGACTAGTGTTGCTTAAAACAAAAATCATAAAATTCTGATCTTGGTTTGACAAAATTAGTAATCAAGCAACATCTTTTAATTAAGTTGCCAGATATATTTTAATGGGCATTGCACAGTTTCCTAATATTTAATGTATTAAATCATATTCTGTATCAATGGATACCTCATATTCAATGACTGATCAGGGTCCAATAAAGTTGATCAGGATATCAATAATTGCAGCAGATGCAGTAGAGCATTAATGGCCAGTTTAAAACACTGAACTTCCTCCAAATATCACTTTATTAGCCTGTACTTATTTAATTTAACCTGCATTTTGTTGCATTTAGCTACTTGTTATTTTCTATTTTATGTTAGTTAGCTGTTAGTGTTTTGCATTTCACTGCATTTAGTTATTGCCCTACTCATTCTATGTTAGCCTTATTTTATTTATCTTACTTATTTTATCTTATTGTAGCTTTATTTCTACTATCTCTCGCACTGTATTATTACTTTGCACCTTTATATTGTAACTGTTGCACAGTAATTTCCCTCGGGATAAATAAAGCTTCTTGAATCTTGAATCTTGAATCTCGAATAATGATAATGATAATTATACAGTAGATGGCTGGAATAAATTTGTTCGTATAAACTGTCTTATTTTATTTTAATTTGAATTGAATTTTAAAAAGAGAGGTTGTATATATATTAAATTTAATTTTATTTACCTTATTTTATTTTATTAATTTTTTTTTTTTTTTGAGGCTTCTTAAAAGTGCATTATTCACATTTAGGCACAATTTTCAGTCCGGTTCTTCACATTAACTTTATTGACTGTTGCGACAAACAAATGTGGTCAAAGCTGTTTCAAATTAGTGAACCCAATAGTGAGTGACGCTTCACATTATAAAGTTTGGTGTTTATAACATACAACCCCATTTTGAGATTCTTGGTTTGCACCCAGGCAGCCAGGGTTCAGCGGGCATGTGTACAATTTCATGTCTTTCACTTAACATTCAATATGCTGCCATACGCTCTTTATTTCACAGCACAATTTCAAGTGCACATCAACTCTCCACATACAGTACATAGTGCGAATCTGACCTCTGTACAAGAGGTCAAATTAGCACCATGTAGCACTCTTAGCACACTCTTAAAAACAGTATGGCCAATTTACCTCTTAAGCAGCTAAAACTATTGAATGTAACAAACCTCTGAGAAGAATGCTAATGCATACAAACGGTTGCTGCTAAATAATACCATGTTTTTTAAAGTTTCATTACAAATATTTTTGATTTTTAATATTTTTACATTTTAGTTGCTCGTTCATATGCAAGGCATTATGGGATTTAAATGAAATCACAGGCTTTCTGTCAACTAAAAGCTTATGAATAATTACAAAAAGCCCAAGAAATATATTTATTTACTAGTCTCTTGTTGTTATGACAGAAAATATACAGAAACAGACTCAACATTAGATTTTTATTTTATTTATTTATTTATTCTTTTTAAGAGTAAATGCAATTCGTGTAAGTGCTTTGCACTTGAATGTCACCTTGCATAAAACATTTATCTCCAAGGTGAAACTAAAATATTTTGAAATGAAAAAAAACGACTACATATATCTGCTTTTCCCCACTGAGTGAAGATGTTCTTAGTGTGTCTTGTCCTTCGGTGTTTGAGTGGGCAAGAGTGCCTGGTCACCAAGAGGTCACTCAGAGACAGAGAGGGAGAAAGATGGTGAGATATAGAGAGAAGTTGTGTTGAGCAGAACTACTGAGAAATGGAGGGGACATTGGAAATCGCACTCAAATGCACACAAATCAAACTCACCTCTTGATGTATTTTTGTAACATTGCAGCAGTGGGGCTTTGAAACAGGTTGAAAGGCTTGTGTGGAAAAAGGTAATGCACTTTCACAGTGTCATGCGTATATAGCATTTCAGCCGGCAATTGCCAGAGAGAGCCGCTCTGCCCTTTTCCATCACAGCATTAAGTCCACACTTCAATCGCAGGGCTGGAGTAGTATTTTCTCTGACACGGTGCCCCCCGGTGCTTTTCCATGTCCTGGCCTCGTACGAAGGAAAGTTCACATTTTATACCAATGACAGCCTCAGGCTCTTAACCTTGTTCAGAGGAGAAGAAGGATTCAACAGGTGAACACCTTGGACTCCTTTAATTTGCCTTTGGTATTCCTTTTTTCCCCCAGTGAGCCAGTTGTGGAGGGAGTGAAGTGTCAGAGGAGTAGTGATCTTAAATTGTGTGGAATGTGGTGTGGAGGGAAACTTAACAGCTTTTCATCCCATAAATCCTCCCATATGCAGTGGTTTGTTAGACGTCTTCACGCCTTTACAAAGTCAAATTTGAAATTTACGATCCTTGTACAAGTTCAGTGAAGTGCTCATGTCGTAGTGAAAATTTAATTTTAGTTTAAATTAAATTGAAAAAATTGCGCTAACGAGACATTTGTTGTTGGTCATAAATATAATAAAACAAAATAACCTGAATGGCAAATGGATTTAACAGATTTAACCAAATTTTATAAAATTGATATATTGATTTTCTACTGTTGATAAAATGTTTAATTTGTTATTGCGAAATTTCTGATATAAATTTGAATTAGCTCTAAATATTACATTTAATTAAAATAGAAAGTTTTTTATATTATGTTATTAACTGGGATGATTTAAAATTGTACATACATAACCATTTATTTAAATCTGAAATATTAAATTAAATTGGGCACATTAAATGTGAAGCTGAATGAGTCCAAATGTTTCATACTTTTAAATGTAAGTTTAAGTTAAAGCACAAATATTTTTTAAATTCAACTTCAACCTAATTTTAGGACAAATTTTAAAATTAAATTATATTAAATTTTGTATGGATTAAACTATAAAATATATTAAAAACAACTTTTTTAGATGAAAACAAAAATGTTTTGAAAATATTTAAATTTTGTGAGAAAGAAAAAAAAAATCGCCGAATATGAGTCTCATTCAATAATCCTTGAGTGAATTTTAATTCCAATTTTAAATATTAAATATGATTTCCATAAATGAAGAATTAAATGGCAAACACATTGAACATGTTGATAATGTTTCTCTAAATGAGATGTTAAACCATATACATTCTGATGTTTAGATACTTCTTAAAGTTAAGTTTCATTTTGGAGACATACAAAATTCAGAAGCTCTTTAATACAGCCAGAGTTGTACATTAATTTAAATTAAATATTTCAAATTTAATATTTTAAAAGTACTTGCACGAAATGACGATGATGACAGATGACGATGATGACATGAACTCCATCATCACGAACTAGTCAACTGTTCTGACAGCAGATTAGTGAGTAACCTGTTACTGTACACAAACACATGGCCTACATTTAAACCTGTGTTTCTCATCCAGTTTATTTTCTGTTTAAAGCAAAGTTATGTAAAAAATTTCAGGCATTTTACGTCCGACCGCATGCAGTGCAGACACTCCATGTCATGGATTGCCAGTGACGGGGTCGATTAGTCTGACTGATAGTATGATCGGGTGTGTGGTCTTGCTGGAGGTGCACGCTGTGGCGCTCGGGTTCAGCTAGCGGTTTTCCATCGGCACCCAGTTTGTGCGGTAGACGGCACACTCGCTCCACATTAGATCAGCAGAGGCCTAATGGCTGCTCCTGGATGTGACACAACTGTGGCAGTGTGTGGGCTCTGCAGACGAGCTGACCGAGCACTCACCTCTCTCTAAACACTTTATTTATTTATTTCCGCTCTTGGATTAAAGCGCTTTTGTGGAGCTAACCTACATAACAGCTTGGTGCAGCGGAGAGCTCGACAACCAGGCTCCTTGATACAGATATGATGAGGGTCCTTAGAAATGACAACAATAGATGTTCAATCAGTCCCATTGGTCGGATCATTACGGAAATATCACACGGACCCTTGATTGAGCTGCATTGAATTTAGCCACTGAAGCACATTATGTTATATTGAAGAACTTGGTGGCCTAATCAAAACTAAATTATTTCCATATCATAAGCTGGGACGGCCAGAGACAATTGGAGTCATCATCCCCCTGGTTTGCCCACATTAAGTGGTCAGGTTGTCTTTTGTTGTTTTGATGGTGATTACACTTTAACCCTTTGGTGGCTTTACAAATGTGTATATCAGCACTTCATATAGACATATCACAAAGGTTTAATTGCTTGCAATTATGTGCTCTTGACACCAGTTAAGGACTTTATACACAAGCAGAGCTCTTGTGTGAATGTTAAGTGTAGGTAGGCTCATAAGACTGTGGAGTGGGCATTATTCACAGGCACGTACGCTTGTTCCATATTTGATTTAATTTGATTTGACTTTATTTTCATAGCATGAGTTTGAGATTCATCCTGCATTACAAAACCTCATCACAAAACTCAGCAAAAACACAATAAAATTTCTAAAAAAGAAAATGAAATAGATTGTTGTTATGCACATTTGAATCCCAAAAAATATGACAATTAACCTTCCTGCTGCTTTTATTATGATGTTCTTCAAATTTTTCTTATTCAGATATATTATTTCCTAATTAATAGTTTATTCTGACTGTATACTGTTATGTTTTTTTGTTTAATTTTAGCTGCCGTGAAGTATTATCCAATTATGAGCAATATTACAGCATATTATGTGCAGGAATAATGTCAACACTCTCCCTCTATGTCAAATAAATGCCATACTGTGGTGAGATTTTACTGTAGGCTATCAGATTTAAACCATAAGGTGCCCTGCACTCCTGCTAAAGCAAGAACTTATTATCTTTTAAATCACTTGTTTCATCTTATTTATGGGCTCGAATTTATGGTCTGACCCTCTGTCTTTATGACTAGACCTCCTTTATTCACTGTTCTTTGTTTTTATAGTTTCTCTCTTGCTTTATAATATGGTATTTTGTCAAACGTGGCTTTCAAATGCTGATGTTGTACCACTCAGTTTATCTGACCGCAACATAATGACACTTGACCTTGCAAATTAAAATTCTATATAAATAACAATTAGCAAAGAAATGTCCCATGATTTCAGGATTACATTCATAAATAATATGAGTCTTATAACTATACAATTTGGTAATAAAACATGTGAAAAAGAGTTATGTTTATTGCTTTTCAATAGCAATACAGATTTTAGTGCAGGACTTTTATTACAAACACATTTTTAATTTCTGACATCACTTAAACAAATTATAATACAATCGTTGCTTCCACTGTCAATCTTTCTGCTGTAACTACTTCTGAACTACTTCATGAGACCTGTCACATTGTATGTTTGACAGTGTGGTGTTGCTACTTCACACATACATACACACATGTATCTGAACACATTAATACACATGAGGCTAAGTCAACTTGTTCTGAACATATTCAGAAAGAAAACTGGCAGTTGTTGTTAGTCACTGCTCAAATATCTTCCATATGAAATCAAACTGCTCTGTAATGATATTGTGACAAGTCATCGTGGCCTGGTTTAGTTTCAGCTCTGCAGCTCTTGCTTGATAACAATAACAGGTAAAAGTTTTGCAGACTGTTTCACAGGCGGGACTGTGGCCTCTGAGGCGTTTTGCTCTTAATGCTCTCAGGAGAGATGAAGAACGTGCAGGAGAAAAGAGGGAACAGTTTTCTCACATTGCCACATCCCTTTATCGTTGAAAGAAAAAATAATAATGTTCCCTTGGGAGGATTGTGGAGGGTCTAAAGTAGGCTGCATGTTCTGATTGATGGGCCTGATGTAAAGGCACACTCACTGCCCTGCTGATGGCAGCACTGCCCCAGTCAAACACAGCATGCAAAAACAGGGCAAACACAGATTACTCTATTAGGGACTTCCATAACTGGGTTTGTATTTGCGCTGGCTCAGGCCGTGGAAAAGTATTTTTATGAGATCAGGATTGGACGAATGCACGGCTCAAGTGTTCTGAGTGCGTTTCAAGAGACATAAACATCATGCAATTGAATAAACTGCCATGTAAAACACAAAAAAATCTGATTAAAATATTCAAAAGTCTTATGAAAGCCTTCATCCCTACAGGTACTCCATGACTACGGGAGGAAGTCAGAGCAAAACAAACTTCAGTGTGGCCGACATTGTGCTGTCGCATTCAGTCCATCCTCCGCCATGGCCGCCATGATGAACTCCAGATGAACTCGCTTGTATCTGTGGGAGCTGAGCAGATCAGGCCATGTGATTGGACGAGGCCTGGGCTCCATATTTGGGAGATTGCTAAAGCCAGGTTGGTGCTGCCATCGCTGCCCCCCACGTGTGAGAATAACCTAATCGCTCCGCAGGCTTTTTAATTATCTCATAATATCTGATGCGTCTCACAGCCTCAGTCTGGGGGATGAAAGGTCCAGAAAACAGGGGGCTTCTGGATGGACTTCTGTGTGCTTCATTTAATGTAAAATGTTCATAATTATGCTGTTAGATGAATGTAAGATCCAACGCATTCTAAACTACCAGACTACCATTAACAATTTTGGAATATACTTCCACAAATGCCTGATTTTTTACACTCAGATTGCTAAAATCCTTTATAATTTTGAAATCTTTCATGATATTAGGTTGTAAAAAGCCCAACAAATACATCGTATTTGGTTTGTTTGTTGCGTCAATTGGAAACAAAATCGTGGCACAATAGTTCAATCAGCCTGATAACTGAATTGGCAAAACAAAAAAAAGATAGAAAAGATACCCATGGACATAAGAGTAACAGAAATCTCTTTCCGTTTATGAAATTGGAAGTTAAGAATCAAAATCTGTGCAGCTTATTTGGGAAACAACTTCCAGTTTTAAAGTCAAGCGCAAAATAATGTCTATAACCAACTGGAACGAACAGGTTTGTTGCTGCAACAAATCTATTGTTAAAATATCATATTAGACATAGAGGGTCAGTCAAAGGTCAGCACTACTGGACTTGGATCAAAATACATAAGCTGAACCTCGGACGGAAAGACAAATGACAGTTTAAACTGTTCAGTCTGACCACTGAGTCGACTGCAGAGGCATCGCTGTGGTTTGGTAATGATCTCCGGTGTTTTTCTGGACTGGAAAACAAATTGAACATAAAGTGTATTTGGAAAAAATGTAACGGTTAATACGGTGTTTAGGCTTCAACTCAGTGGAGACGTCCACAAAATTTAAAATTTTCTTTTGGGATCAGAACATATTTAAATGCAAATGAAACATCTCGTGTCTAATTATACCGTGTTTTATTTGTTTAAAATGGTTGATATTGAAGGCTAGATGGAAAAAAATTAATGTGACAAATGATCCCGAACTGTGAGAAGTGTGTTGCTATTGAAAGTTTTTTTTTTAAAGTGTTGTAAGTTCCGTATAATTTTTTTTTCCAAGACTGTTTGTTGTTTAGAGATATTCATGTAACAAATTAAATTATTATTGTATAAAAAAGTATGATATAACATGTCTCATGAATTTAAATAAAGGCACTGATAATTCCAATGAGAAAGAGAATTAATTTGTAAGTTTTTTCTGCTTTCATTGTGTTCTGCACATATAAAGAGATGTACTTTTTAGTAACTTGTTGTATTCATGTGAGAGAACATTGGAACCTTACTTATGGTTTTATTCCACATTTAAATTTTAATTGAATAATTATAATTCAAAATGTAAAAATGTCATGCTCTTTAAAAAAAATATATATATAAATATAATAAAATTGTTAAAATATATAAATATTTAAAAACTTATTTAAAAACTTATCACCAGTATTTTTTAATCCTTTAATATTTGTTTGATATTTTAACTGTTTTATAAATTTATTTATAAAAGTGCACATTGATTTTAAAATGTTTATTTTAATTTTTAAATATCTAATGGACTTATTTAATAAGTAATAAATTACTACATTATATTTTAAACTCACTCAGCTGATCTAAAGTTTGTCCAGATCCTGTTTTTTTAATTAATACAGATTTAACGTTAATGCACATATGCACGCACACTCACACACACGCAAACACGCACACACATAAAATAGACAGATGAATAAATATTTGTCATATTATATTAGTATTACCAAAATATGTAAATATGAGAAATAATTCATGAAAATGATTCATGTCTTGTATTTTATGTAATAATTTACAATTTTCTGTGTTTTAATATTAAAATAAAAATTTAAAAAGTGAATGTGTGATATATTTACTTTAAGTACATAAGGTAGTTAAATCCCAGTGAACAGAATGATCCAGCGTACATCTCTATGAACACACAGATAAGTTATTTTAGGTCAGCGTGAACTCTGATTCACCCTGTGTTTTATGGATTCAAACACAAACATCTCATCCCAAAAACCTCCTGACCTCGTGGCCAAATTAACAGACTCGTCAGGGTTCAGGGAGAGTTTAGGGATGCTACTGCAGATTTCCGTGATAGCACTGGACGCCGGAGGTTGTGACGATGCTGCAGTGATGGTGACGTGATGGAGGAGGAACTGTCGAGGTGGAAGAAGCTGCTCCCTCCTCTTGCCACACTAACCCCTGCCTGAACTCAAGATGTGTCTGTCCCACGGGCCTTTTCCTCACCCCCAAACCGTCACATGCTTTTTGATGGTCTGTCCCACAAAGCTTTCGCCCCCCGCAGCCGTCCAGTCGCCCGTCCACGATGTATGCATTTGCACATGGACACAGTGATTCCCTTTATTTCTGTCTTTCTACCTTCTCCTTTCTGTCATAACCGCTTCTTTATTTCCCTTTAGGCAAAAAAGTTGAGGTTAAAGAGACACTACGAGAGAATTATGACATAAATAAGTCTGTAAGAGAATATATTTTAAAGAATGAATTGTTCTGTTTCTGTTTCTATTACTTTAAATCTTTAGAAGCTCACTCTACTCACTTCATTTATGTTTTCAATTTCAGTTTTTTTCACTATTTTCTCTCATATTTGTGGAAATCTGTTTCAATCTTGTGAATCCAGTCAGACAAATGGGCCTTTGTTTGGACTGCCTGCTGTATGTCACTGTGATTTGTGTCCCAGAGTTTGATCCAGAGTCTACCTCCAAATTAAACTTGCACCCTGTAGCACAGTGCAGTCAGTGTTTGGGCCGCTTGCACCGACCGCCCCGACCTGAGTGGTTGGTGGCGCAATAACCACACAGTGGAGCTCTGCTCTTGATCTGGTCTTTTAGGTCTGTTTCTCTTAAGCAGGCTTTAGCACGAGGCAACAGCTGGCACAAGTTTATGGATGGAGGCCGCTGGTGAGAAGAGAGAGTGGAATAGGAGGGGTTACATGCAGTTTTACCCCCCCTTCATTTCTTTTTTTCTCAGATAATCCCAACACCCTGACCCCTGGACGAAGCCTGTGGGCACAAGAAATTGCAGCAGTGGAATGGGATAAAGCTTCCCAGAGCTTACACAACTGGTCACTCCAGTACAACAACCCTGGTTTTTTTGAACGGTGGTGAAAGTGTTACCTTTAATAAATCAACTTTTACTTTCTTTTTAAATGGTTTTTTCCATAGATAGATCCAGACTTTTTTTTTTTTAAATTACACATGGATGTAATTATCCTAAATAAAGTTTGCAGAAAAATATTGTACATACAAACATAGGTTTGTCTCTAAATACAAATTATCACTTGTGATATATAATTTTTAACAGAACATTCTACTGCTTATTTTATTTGTATAAACTGTTAAATCACTGAATCCCCATGTTAATTATTAAAATATTAAAATGATTAACTAGTCCATAACTCTGACAATATAACTGCACTCCTACCCATGAATGAGTAAATAATAAGCTAAAAACAGTAAATCCAGATTAAAAACCAGCGCAGGTCGTCACAGCAGGTTGACTTTGCTCGTAGGTAGAAAAACATTCAGCACAAGGTTCGTTTTGACCCAACAGCAATTTAAAAAAAATAACAGTCACATGGGTCAAAGCAACCCGTGGGCCCTGGGTGAACTTGATGAAATATTATATCAGTGCTGTTTGACCTCATTTGGGTAAATTTTGAACCCAGTGATTTTCAGTGTATAAAAATGTTGACTAATATTTTTTAGAGCTTAACATTATTACATTTTATTCCTGTATTTATACTAAAATGTACATGCAATATATAAAAAATGCTGTAAAATTATTATTAAGGGTAATGTTAAATTATCTAATTGTTAAAATGATATAAAATAATTAAATAATTCGAACATAGCATCAAAATATTAAATTTACAAAATTTAGTTAATTTTAGAAATTTATTTAATTAGAGCATTATGGGTTAATAATTAAAAATATTATATTAAAACATAATGATTGCATATTATAAAACTTTTTTCTCTGTGCCAGTTTTTAAATAACTTTATGTATGTTGTTGTTGTATGTGGTATGTCTAATTATGAATTAATTTTTTTATAGAATTTCCCCACAGTCACAACTTAGACATGATAATCCTAAAGTTGAATACAGACTAACTTTGGCTGAGAGGACAGTTTACTGCTCGTTTCAGTACATTAATTCACTCTACTTGTCATCACATACAGAATAAAGAACTGTACCTTTCATTTGGATTTGTTTTCCTTTAATATTTGAGTTTATAATTCATTCACACTCCAGTTTAATGTTACTGCGTCAGTTTGATAGACGACCCCGCTCTTTTAATCTGCCAAAAACAAATTTCAGTAGAATTTCGCGCTGCTGCTTGGTGGGAACTGTTGACTCTGGGCGCGGCACAGGAAATCTGATCAGTTGACTGCACGTGTGTGAACCTACGAAAACATCCAACGGTCAGGCATCATGTGTCCGCAGGCTTCGGGACTCACGGTCTGAGCAGCTCAGGAGGAGCCATTAGGAGAGGAAGACGCCTGAAAGCATCAGAAAGTAAAGGGTTTAAGTTTTCCATGTTCAAAAACTGGTCCAGAAACTTTACTTTACTCCGGAAATTCTTAAAAACAATGGTGAATTAATCATTTTGTCAATTTTATGAGCAAGTTTGAACAATACATAAGAAACAGTTTTGATGGGAAGCTTTAAGAAGAATGTTTGCTTAAATCTACTGGATATTTATTCAAGAAATCTAAAAAAAAACCTCAAATGAAAACAGTTAGAAGAAGAAGAAGTTATTTTTGTTGCTGTTTAAGTTCTTCGGGCTCTTAAAACAGCTGTTCTCGCCCCAGTTCCCAAGTTAAACAACTCTGGCATCTGTGCCAATGCAATGACTCTTTCAGGAGTAAAAAAAGAAACATACAAGTTCCCTCATGTGAGATTAACAGTCCAAATATGTCCCTGCCGCATCCACTACTACTCTCCCCGGTTGCATTTGTCCGATATCAATAATAAATCAGTGCAATCGGACAAATGGAATGATCCTTTTAGTTTCTACGACTGTATTTTTAGCCAGCTTTTATTCCCACACAGTATTTACTATTAGAGGAGCTTGTATAGCACAAAATGCTCTGAGATTACATTTGTACGCCTTCCATTTCTAACACACGTGCTCTGCACTACCAGCAGAATGCTCCCTCCTGCCAATGTTGTGTATTTTTCCATCTGTTTCTTTTATGATGGATCTTTGAGTCCAGCCAGTGGGACGGCAGATGGAGGCATCACAACAGACTCCACATTAATACTTAATACCATGAAACATCGCTCATGCAGCCTTTTAAACGGTTCAAAAGACACAAAAATGGGATGATTTCATTTTGTTAGTACTTTGAACCCAGTCTGGCCATGAATAGAATATTTCTGTACACGTGCAAGGAGATGCCCTCTGCGCCGTTTGCACTCGCTCTGCTGAGCCGCTCTCTATCCTCCTCTTTTTGTCTTTTTCGCATATTATCCATTTATTCTGAGTTCTGATGAGTACAAATCAAAGAAAGAAGCATTTGTTCATTAACCACGGATGAATAGAAAAAAAAATAGAAAACACACTAAAATAGCAGAGATTCATAAGCCAAATCAAATGTGGCTCATTCCTCCGACAAATGTTTCTGTGATGGAAAATTATCAAAGTGTCTCAGCGGCCTCATGGGCCCTGTCGAGTCTGGAGGCTGTCAATCAGTCTGTGAATAAACACCAGGACGGTCTAACTGGAGTAACTGGGACACATCACTTTAACCCAACAGTAATTGCATCATGGGAATGACAGCTCTGAGGAAAGTGTATCAGAAAAAAAAAAAAAAAAAAAATGCCATCTTTGATCATCTGCAGTGCTCAGCTCTGGGAATGACCAGTAGGGATGCTGTTGTCTGTGAAATCCAACACACACACACACACACACAAACACACACAAACACAGAGTACACTTAATCTCTTTTTACTCTTATCCAGTCCAGTCCTATTAGGTCCAGAAAAAAAAGCTCAGAGGGGGACAAACTGCAGTCCCGTGGACCCTTGGCTCTGTTAAGCACTCTGAAAACTCATCTTTTTAGCCTCTCCCTCCTCTGTGCACCTCTCTGAGCCTCTTCAGTCTCAGGCCCCATAATGCCACATCAATACCGCAGTGGGGAGGAGGCTCCACACTAATGTAAACACACAGGTCGACCTCGTTTTGTTCCCCCCGGCCGACGCCAGCAAGAAAATGCAGCACAAAGGATGGATGAAAAAGGTGAGACATGTCATCCCGATTAGATTTAATAACGGAGAAGGAGGAGAGAAAAAAACAAGAGCGGAGGAGAAGGATGGAAAGGCAGTTTGAACACGATTGCTGGTTGCTGTGCAGATGTCACTGAAATGGCAGCATGGGCATAAGTCAGGCATTAAGAATGGCCACCCTCTGAATAGCTGCTGTATGTTGGGGCCTGTGAGAGAGTCGAACAGGACCAGCGGGTTGCCTGGTGTGCCTCTCGGGCCGTAATCCTCCACACTCTGAGTGGGAAAGGCAGGAGGAATTGAATTTTTCACAGTTGTTACTATGGCGGTGGGAACCTGCTGCTGCTCTTTCTGCGAGTCATAAAGTATTCAGTCAGCACTCTTCTACTGTTTGACACTTTTTTCTCCCCTTCTGTACTTTTAGCCCGGACTGAAAGACTTGCTGTTTTTCACAGAATACAGCAAAGACCTCCAGCTGTGACATGCTAACCCTTTTCAAATGTCGGGCCATCACTGGGAACATCGCTCCCAAGATGTTAGGTACAGTAATATTTAGCTGAAGCTGTTATTTGGCTTTTTGCAAAGCCACCAGACTCCCTAGAAAAAATTAGTCATTTTATGTTGCAGGACATGGAAATGGCTGGTCTTTCTCTGCATATAGATGAGTTACTTCTTTGTTATTGCATGATTTCTGTGTTTTAATATATTAGTTTGGATCCAAACTGAACAGTATGAACCAAACAAGACAACCAATCAACTCAGCAATGCAATTTCAATTCAATGTCAGAGAGCAGTAAAAAGATTTAACTTAAGCTTGCACTTAAATTGTTTATGTGAGCTATTATAGGGAGTCAAATCTCTTTTCCTGCTGCTCGCATCTACAGCACGACGTTTAGCTCTCATGCCAGTGCTGCTTTTTGCCTCTCTACACTCTGGGGGTGGCAACCACCGGGGGTAATACTGTGCTTGAAATGTGGATTAGCACCTCATTCATCTCCAATTCAAAAAATATGAATTATCCTTTTAAACAATAAGACATTTTAGATTTAACAACCAAGGTTTGGTCAGGTTTTGGTAAAAAGGACTTAATAAAGTTGTTTTGATAACAGTGATGAAGTCCTTCTCCCAAAACCTAAAGAGTGCTAGCAAGCTTGGTGGAGATGAAATCTCAGCATATGGTGCTTTGGTTGACTAAGTTACTAACAGCTCATTAGAGATTCTCCTACTCTTGACCGAGAAACAAGTTTCTGAGTTTTGATAGCATATTTTAAACAGTTATGTGAGTCATTTTGCAGTGACATTATCACTAACATCATGACTAAAGCAGTCCAAGGCTTTTGTGTGGATGTTTTTGTTTGTAACTGGCACCGTGTTGGTTCCTTGGTGAGTGAAGAGGATGACTAATGCTTTTATAATCAGTTTACAAAGTAGGGCTTCTTTGAAGGCACAAAAATGTCTCCTAGTTAAAATACATTAAGGCAGCTAAAGATGCTTTGAAACCAACAAAAAATGATGATAGTTATCTTGTTTGTTTGTTTTGTCTTTTGGGGTCAGCTCCAAGTGGCCCTAACCTTCATGGGAGTTGGGGGTCGGGGGCTGCTCTGCTCCTGAAATTTAGCCAGCTAGCTTGCTCGCATGCATCTCTTTAGCTAATTTCGACTCACAAGAACAGATATTATTTGACAGGGAAAAGACCTGACAAGCAAACTAACAGGCAAGCTAACAAAAGCCTGACTGCAAGAACTCCTGGCCATGTGACTCTTGTTGGTTTATAAGGGAGCATACATACATGTTTATTTACCACCAGACATTATTTCATCATTTAACATAATGCCGATTGGTTTCTAAGGACATCTTGCAAATGGGAGGCCCCCGCTGTAAAGTAACCATGATCAGCCTGTACAAGTTAAGAACCCCTGAACTATAACTCGGCATTTTTACCTCATTAAGTTGTTATGGTGAAAGAGCCATTTGCATTCACATTCGTGCTCATCTGCTGAATGGAAGTGACTCCACTTTTTGCTCTGATTTGGTGTCCACTGACCCCGTGGGGGCTCGGCAGCTGTTGAGTGTTTCATTTTGTCTACCAGCTAGTCACTACCTTTGCCTGTCTGCTGTTTGATGCGGAGCAGGTTGAGAACACCTGGCAGCGATCTGCTGCATCTGGAAACCAGGTTGATGAAAGGCTAAAAGAGCGAGTTGTATTTGCTGAGGAGATTCAAACTGTTGTCTCTGTGGGTTTTATAGTAGAGGAAAGCTCGTAGTTATCGTGACCCTCGATGTCTGCCGTCAAGTCACTTGTGATCAAATCAAAAACGTCATATATGTCATTTTAAATTCATAGTGAGAACACGTTGACATTTTTAATGAATGTTGGTGAACTGCCAATGATCTCATCTTGCAGGGTTTTATGTGTAAACCAGTGTAATCTCAAATTGTCGGCGTTACTCTTATTTTCTCCGTTAATTTGCTGCCGTCTGCACACAGTCTGAGGAACTGGAAACATGAGGACGTCTCCCCTCGGACCTCCATAATCTACAGGACTAACTACGAATGCTGAAGTTTGTTTTGGCAGCATATTTTAACCGTGCTTTGCTTCAGTTGTTCTTTTTTATTTCAACGATACGTTATGCTTCTTGTCAATCACCTGACACCCACGAGAGAAAACGTAAGGACCGGGAAAGGATACCGCGAAAACATTCAGTGTTAGAAACTTCAGTGATACATCCATGTTGACATGTTTTTCTTCTATCCCACCAGAAAGTGAGTGTTTGCCATAAAACAGAATGAACTGCAAACTTTCCCGAAGAATTGCAAACTGAGGAGGATGAGAAATAAATAATTCTGGGTGAAGTGCCTCATTCACAGGCACTTGTGCTGAACTGTTAAAGGTTCTGATGCAAAATTTTCTTATAGAATAAATTAAAAGTGAGTGATTTTAGGACAGAGTTCAATATTTTTTTTGTATATTCAAGGATGTCTCCATTTACTGGCTTGATTTATTCTTTCATTTTTCACCCCTGTAGACTGTAGAAGGTCAAGTGATGCTATCATTAAGAATAATTATCAGTGCAGTTAAATACACCGTGGATCATTTTCTTTCAGTCCCGTTGCTGAATGTGTTTTGAAGTGTGCAGCACATCCCTCAGGGGTTATTAGAGTCAACACTTGCAGAGCAGACAGAAAGAAAAGAGAAAGGGAGCACCCGCTGGTCTGGTGTCTAGACACCAAGTTGAGGGCTAATCGAAGAGATCAAACAGATTTAACACTTCGCTAATACAGATCAAAGACGGACCGGCCCATATTTGACACGGGGAGGATAGAGAAATTAATGTCGAATCCAATGTGAACAAGCACAGAAACAATGAGCTGATTTTAGTCCAAAGAAATAAAAAGAAAATTTAATTTGACAGCACAAAGCAAAGGCAGTGATTATTTATAATTTGTTTGGAGTTTTTTTTTTTTGGCCTATTCACTTCAGCGCTTTAATTTCTGAGCAGCGGTGAAAGAGCTGTTGAATTAGTTATCATGTCAATATATTTGCACTGTTCATCCGAGGCTGCATGCCCCTCCTGCTGTGTGTGTGAGTGTTTGTGCTTGGACCCCATGGCTTTGATACCAATCAGGATGTCCAAACAGTCTGAACCCCTCATCAAGCTTCTCTGCTCCTGCAATCAACAAGAAAAGTCAGACTTGAATTTAAAAAAGAGCAGTAACCAATCAACTTCTGTCTGTGTGCGCGAGGAGCCGGTCTGACCCGAACTGTCAGCAGCAGCTGGACGTTGACCTGATATTTGAATGCTCCTCACTCTCTGTGCACAGGAATATAAACTATACTGACACTACAGCTGTTGTGCATGTCTTCATCTATCAAAAAAATGATCAACAGTTCTTGGACATGCAGTGTTTAGCAGCTTATATGGGGTCCAAACTTAAGTGTCTGCATGGGTGTTTCCCACGAAGACATCTGACCGTTATCGACTGTTGTTGTGTGTAATTATCTGAGTGCAGATGAATAATCGCATAGGTTAAGTATTAAAAACCCAGATTTAACATACTTCCCCTCTGGCTCCGTTTCAGCTAGTCTTTTTTCAAGCTTGACCTTGAAGAAATACATAAAAACCAGTACCTTTGTAACAGCACATAAGAGTTTTTTTCTTATTAATAATACATTCAGTCAGCTCTTGGCTCCTGTTCATTCCCAGCAGTGAGTCTCACTAAACAGTTTGCCTGTTTGGGGTTGTGTCATTCACCAGGCCTTGAAATGATCCAATTACTGCAAGTCTGAACATTTCCACTATTGAGACCACAGACGGTTGGTTCTTTCCCCCCCCCTGCTGCTCACACACATCAGCGACACCATCTCCGATCCACTCCTCCACATCTGCTAAGACAGAAATGGGCCAGACAAGGCCGGCCGCCCCCAAGAACTTTGGGTTGATGCTGGAATTTCACTCAGTCTGATAAAATAAACCAAGTAAGCCTAAGATGCTGGATAAATAAGCAGTACACTTTGGCTTGAGGGGAAACCAGAGCTTTCCATCACAGTGATGCAACTGATTGTTCCTTTTCCCCACTGATTAAAAGGAGGTTAAAATATACAGGGGTTATTACATTCTACTGGAAAAATACCCCTAATCCCTGGAAAATAATCAGTAAAACGATTTGGATTGGCAAAGACTCACGCTAAAAGAAAGAATTTTAGGTTTTCTGTACCTTTTTGGGGTGGAAACACTTTGCCCCCGAGGGACTGAAACCTGAACATGAGACTTATTCTGTGTCTAATCATTTATACATTACGGTCCTATAAGGAAATAGAAAGTTTATTGAAAATAGATGAAATTATCAATGTCTAACCCAACATTTACCGATTCCTCGGCTCCTGAGGAAGCAAATTTAAATTTGAGGTTTGCACTGAATATTTACTGGGTTAAGACGTCTGGAAGCCAAACTCTAGCAAAAAATCTTTGACAGTGAACTTTGCAGGAGATGCACCCACCCCCCGTCCCCCCCAAACCCTCTAATGTTCATTTTAAATGTCTCCAACCTCCTGTAATAAGTGGTACCATCAAATATTATTCAAGTAGTATATGTAACCACCCCCCCCCAACACACACACAAACAGAAAATAAATCCTATGTTCATGTCTGGTTGAGCTCACGGTCGATGCCGTGTCTCCTTTCATCTTCTCACAGCGAGATGAAGAGCGAGAGATGAAAAGAGCTGCAGACTTGGACTGAAAAGGCACTTAGGAAGTATTCCTCCTCGTAGTTGTTCTGTTTGGTAAAAAACATTCGTCTCTTTGTCCGTCCGGTCTCCTCGCTGCAGGTCTGCTCAGGACTTAAACAAGACAAAATGTCGCAGTCAGACACGCAAACATATGAGGACACACATCTGCTCGTACACTGCTCTGATCTGTGTCCATTTTTTATTTTTTTACCTCTTTTTTTAATGTATATTATCAAGTAGGTGCACAATATAACTGCGGATTTGATTGAAATCATCCTAAAAGAGTATTTTTTGAATTAATCTCGCAGTAAAAGAGAAATAACTGTATGCATCTAATTCTGTGGAAACAGTTTGGGAAAGGCAGTTTCCTGCTCAAAGCCAGATCCATTAAGAAATTCTTTACACCTAAACCTCAACCTCAGTCCTAAGAGATTTGGGAAGAACTCAAATACAAATCCCAGGATTGTTCCTGATGGTCATCAAGGTTTTCCAGTGTTTTCACATTCTCGTT
The DNA here is from genome assembly GCA_029814665.1 of Acanthurus lineatus. NCBI lineage: Eukaryota > Metazoa > Chordata > Actinopteri > Acanthuriformes > Acanthuridae > Acanthurus > Acanthurus lineatus. Next base: position 21,768,569 of record JAPZDV010000005.1, on the reverse strand, counting down.
ACTCCAGCAGAATAAACCACATTTCAACAGTCCAGCTGGGGACACGATGATCGTTTTTGATCAAAGCTACATTTTTCCCTCTAAACTGTCGATGTGTTTTGTCTCCATGCCATAATATTGGCCAATGTCACTCTCTGCGTTTGGCTGTCACTACTGTGAGCAGGCTGTGAAATGGTAATAATCACTTTGTAATGCTAAAATGGATTAAGTCAGGCTGTTAGCATCTCTAGCTAATTTGACATCCCGTGTAAGTGCTGTGTCTTTCGATCTGTGATCTTCCACCTACTGATTTATTCTGCTTTCAGCTTTGAGTGACACTGACAGTGATTTCATTTGGACAGAATACAGACAGTCCATCTGTGGTGGGTCTAATAAACCGACTCTGGAGGCCGAAAGTAGCCCATGACACACTGTGTTTGTGTGTGTGTGTGTGAGACTGTGTGTGTTAGGGCTTACATGTGGATATCTGATGTGCACGTTTCAGACTCTGCATATCTGTCTGCATGCGTGACCCGTTTCTCAATCTGCTCATGTGTGTTTTTATGTGTTTTTTACGTCCATACTTGCAGTAAAACACCCACATGTTGCTGCTGAATACCAAAACCAGCTCTGGGAACAGAGCAGCGGGTCTGGCTAACAAGTTTTGTCCTCAGCGGTGAACTGTGGTCGCAGACCTTGATGCTGGATGAGCCCTGCATTGTTGCTGGCCCCGGTTCAGCCAAGGCCCCCCCCTCTCTCAGCCAGCTCTCATCACAGCCTACACCAGGTCCAAGACCTGAGGGAACTGTAGTTTTCCTCTTGCCTTGAAAATGTGCCTATTGCCTCCATCACAGGCTGTTTGTCTCAATATTCCAGCGATATTATAAGCTGACATGTAATTGCTGAAAATAACCATGTCTGTATGCTCATCATCCACTTCACAAACACATCATCCATCGCCACCTGTCTGTGCATTGTTGTCTGGATCCAGCGACGGTAAATGATGTGAGGAATCCATTGCCCCGGGGCCCACTAAGCACAATATATATGCACTGTATGCAATACAGAACAGAATCAACATCAATTCATTTGCATGTTTATCGTTTAAGCTGCCCCCCGTGGCCTGACCCAGGTAATAAACCTGTTTCTGAGGTATTTATGGGTGATGGAGCTGCAAGATCTGAAATACAACAGGGATGAGTAGGAGGGAGGAAATGGAAGGAATGAGAGGGGATGGAAGTGGTGGTCTCTCTGTGTGTGTGTGTGTGTGTGGGTGGGTGGGTGTGCTGTTTCCAAGGTCTAGGATGAACTGTCACCCTTAAGATTTGTCTGGACTTGGAATGGATTTGTCAGTGGATGTTATTTTAAGTTTTCCTGCAGCCATGTATGAAAAATCCACCGCTTTGAATGATGATGTGTGTTGCAGAAGAAAACAAGTTCAAATGAATAGTCAATTATGTCTCTCCCTTCACCCTCATTAAAATATTCATAATCTCTTTATGCAAATATTGTTCATTGTAGAAGTTCAACAACAAATCACAATGTGTCTTCTGCTTGACTGTTAGAGTCCATCTACATATTGAACCGTGACGGGCTCCAAACTGAGCACAAAGTCACAAAATTATGCTTTTAAAAATGTTTTCCTCCTTCAGCAAGTTGATGGTGCACAGGAAATTACAAACATCCAGCTGCCACATCCTGTTACAGGCCAAACGTCTCCCTCTGAGAGGAGGAAACCATCCTTCTGAGTGCCGGAGGACCTTCTGCTGCTGGTGGCTGTGAGATGTGCTCACCACCGTCCTGCTCTTCACTCATCCTCTGCTGGATTTGCTGGCAGCTCTTTTCAAACCTACATGTTCGCTCTCACCTTGTAGTGAGATTACAGAATGGGATGCCACCGTTTCAGTGACTTGGAGTTGGTTCTCTGGACTCTGTAATATCAGGAAGCTTAAAGCTTTATACCAAAGATTGGTGATGAGACAACTTGACACTTGCAACTGCTTGCAAAGTACCAGTGTGCAACGTCCTAAAACCTGTCAATTCACACCCTGAGAAAAGATGAGACGGTGTGTTGTTTCCATAGCAATGCCTTTCTGCACCTCTGCTTTTTTTGGGGGGGTCTAATGGGCCTACTGGAGGGCCGAGAGTCCAGAGCCGGCCTTGGCTGCTCCGACTGAGTGCTCAAAGCACTCACACAGATTCATGCAGGGAGCTTCAAACTGGAGATCTTTGCCCTCTTTTGTAATTTTTTGTTGTTTATTCACAGAGCAGTTCTGCCATTTTAAGGATTTGATCTCAGCCCGAATAATCAAGGAAAACCTGAATGTTGCTCCGAGCTGATTGGCTGTTGAAACAAGTGACGCACCTCACGTCCTAAAACTGGCTTCTGGAGACCCTACAAGCTGAGCTGCAGGCGACACCGTCAGCTGGCTGAAGTCGAGCTGAGACGGACCGGTTTACAGAGCTGCAACTTTCCCTGCAACCATTTTGTTGCATCGCGACTCGTTGGCGTAAACTGTCCTTAACACACAAACCATCACACATTATCGCATCGAGGGAAATATTGTGAGAGTCAGGGATTTGCAAACAGTGGTTATGATAATGGTGAGTCTCAGGAAATGAATGGGAGTCATGTTGAGTCCCCAAAAATGCTGAGAACATGAGTGTGTGTGTATGTGTGTGTGCATGTGTGTGTCAGGGGGGCATATGTATTATCATAAACACAGCTTTTTCATTCAAAATGAGTCCCCATTAGTGCTTACTGCTGATGATTTGTTGGTACTAATTAAGATGACATTCACCCATCTGTGTGTGTTTGATATCTGATAACTTGGGAATGTGTGAAATGTCTAAAAACGACTGGGTGGGGACGAATAAAGTGACACGATTTGCATTCTGCCACTGAGAATCTGGTGCAGTTTTGTAGTTTTTATGTATACTTGATATGTTATCTCTGCGGTAAATGGACTGCTTTTATGTAACATGTTTGTAGTCAAATGACCACTTGAAATGACTCACAATGCAATTTAGCACTCACACACTGATGGCAGGTGCCAACCTGCTCATCAGCAACAAAAACACACAACTTTGGTGCTCCGTTTTGTGCATCGACCAGTCACAATGCTATTGTTTCTCTCACACTATTATACCACTTTTATATGCTGTTATTGCAGCCACTTTTCTTTTTAGCTGCTATATTTTTACCTGAGATGATGGAACCAAATCCCCACAAATGCTACAACACGGACGAACAACGGAAAGGAAAATGTCATCAGTGCTAACACAATGCTGTCTGTCCTTAGGTTGTGTGCATCACAGGTTTGTTTGCAGACATTTTAGGCTGATGTATCTTAGATAACAAAAAGTCCAATGAATTAATTTAAATAGGGATTGTTTTTCCCTGTAAAATGGAAAGTATTTGTGGTTGACCTTTCTCCCCCACAACAGGTCTACATTTTTTTTTCACTTTTTAGTGGAACACATTTATTTATCACTCTTAATAAATGAACTTCAGAGGTGTTTTAGGGTTTATTATTGAACTTTGGACAGTTAGGTTTGAGGCTTTACCTGCTTTTTATGCTAAGCAAGGCTAACCGTGATGTAGCTGCTCTGGTGTCAATCATTTTATCTTTGTCTTAATACAAAAAGCTAATGAGCACACAATTTCACCAAAATGCTAGTACTCCTCTTTTCCTAACACTTGGAGTGTTTTCTCTGTGTGTGTGTTCGGCTCATCTCAGGCTATCCCACCATCCTCGCCCCCCCAACCCCCCGCCAGCTCTTGCTGAGAAAAAGTACTTTAAGGCAATTTCAGAAAATGTCAACAAGGCTCTCTGCCCGTGTTGTGTCCCCGTTGCACTCAAGCATTTGTGCTGTTTTTGGGGTTGGAGGGTGGAGGGGGCTGGGGGGGGGTTTGTCTTGAGAGAGTATGGACCTGTTATAATGGACAAGCACTTGGCACCTTTTCTCCAAGAGAGGCTACAGAGGCCGAGGCCCAATCACTGTCTGCCGAGGCTCTGGAACCTGTTGGCTCATGCAACCAAATCAAAAATCCTGCCCCCCCCCACCAAGCCTGCCTTCCTGCCTGCCAGCATCTCCCACCCTGGTCTGCCTGTAAAAACATGCTGCCAAGCCAAACACCCACTGATGAAAACCAAACACAACACCGTCGGCCTCAACACCTCACAGGCTGCAAACTACTTGGGGGGGATTCAAACTCATAATTCGTGCACCTTCTGAAAGCTCCGTCTCTGACTATCGTACATGTCACTGCTGCAGGTTAAACATACTGTAAGCATATAACTCTCGAGTACAATAAAAACACCCCCCAACCCTGGGTCGGCTCCTGTTGAACTGCTTCACAAATGTCACTGATCTGTTTGGCTAACAATTAGCGTCTCATTAGCATGCCACTCGCTCGCGCAGCCGTCAGGTGTTGGGTTACAGCTTTGGCGGCCTGTGATAAAATAAAACAACCCGTTTCTCTTTCAGTTTGTTTCCCACTCGTGCTCCGTTGTCTTTAATGATAGCCCATGCTGAGCCGATGTGCAGTCTTCATGGCAGCTTCACAGAGAAAGGGATCAATGTGAGAGCCACTGGAGGGTGCATTAGAGGATCCACACCAACTGGGCCCCTCTCTCTGTTCATACTGTATCAAAGGCATCTAATTAGGGGTATGGGTAGGAAAAGAACAATGGCATGGGCTCAAGGAGTCGCTTCTGGATGAGAGTTAGAGAGAAATAAAGGGAAGTGCTTCGCTGCTTCTCGGTAGGCAGGAGGGAAGACGGTGCATCTCTCAGCTCGTGTGCTTTTAATCCATCAGTGAGATAATTTCATCCAAGGTTGATAAATAGAAAATGGGAGCCCCGGCTGATGACTGAAAACAGAGAATACATTTTTCAAATTTGAATAATTTCTTCTGAATATTTTTTTTTTTTTGTTCAGAGTGTCAATATTTTACCCAGGATGCTGCACCAGAGGGAGGCCTGGATCACGGAGGAAACTTCACACAGAAAAAGTTCCCTTCATGACTAGAATGATGTGTGAATGCTGCACGAACAAAGGACTAACGATGAAGAAGATCTTATACGAATCAGCCTGGAGACATAAGACATGTAAGGAAAACATGAAAAAAGGGTTTAGAAGTGCATGGTATTCAGGAAGCCCTTTATTGTTATTGTTATTATTGTGATAGTTGCTATGTGTTGCCTATAAAATGCCTCTGCAGGAAAAAGCTGTTAAATGCAGCAAACAGAGTGCAGCTAGAGACATTTTGAGGCCAATCAAGTCTTTTTAACCAGCTAAGAAATCTTGTACTCAGAGTGAAACGAATGGAAAACAGAATCCATGCATGTCGTGTGTGAGTTTCTTTCAGTGTTTGTCCTTGAAATAATGGCCTATATCATTTTTAACTGAACAAAAACACATTTAACCGTTAAAAAATGCTTTTGCTGGTGTTTGAGAAGGTTTAGAGCTCTCTGTTAAAACACATAGTGACACATAAAAGTATCCTCACGATGTTTATTCATAATATAAAGGAACAACTGGCAGCAGTGACAAAATGACAATGAAACACAGCTGTTACATGTGCTGAAAGGCACACAGGTCACTTTTATTTGTTTTCTCCTTTTTCTTTCTCCTCCAGCCGTCGCTGCACCCTCGGTGACCGCTGCTCCACATTCTTTCACGGTTCTGGCAGGAACCCAAAAAGTCTTCAGTGCACTTTGATACACACCCCGATGTAAGATACACATTACCAACGAACCAAAGAGACTAACAGATTAATGTGGAAGGCAAACAGCGTCCTGGTGAAACATTAAAAAAAAAGGCTCCCCATCTGGCAGCATTGTTTAGTCTCACTTCAGACTCCTTTCTGAGTGCGGGGGCCATTCTGATGGAGAAAATGGATGACCCAGAGTCGTCCAGTCACACCATTTCATGCCGTGAAAACACCGCCTGTGTTTGACTGCGGAGGCCAATGTCAGCAAAGTCCCTGAGGCAACAGTTAGCTAAATAAGCCTTGTCAGGTCTGGCCATCAAAGTGGAGGTCTATACAGAGAGATTTATAGCCCTGCTATTATTGTTGTTTGAATGGCCCGGAGAGAGGCTCCTCCAGATTTGTGCAGTCTTAAGACACCGCAGAGGTCCATGCAAAGACTGAACAAACCCGGCGGACAGCAGGTCCGTCACTGCTCTGTTTGAGGAGGGCTTGAAATAGGTCCGTCTGTCACCAAGGAGCAAATGTTTTAATCTGAGAGAAAACAACACCTCTGAGATTCACCCGCTGCTCTATTGACTCGTGCAGGCTCGACGGCGAGCGCTCATGAAGTGCCGCTTGAGCCTGTCACTTCATGAGATAGATCCCGGTGTAAAAACTGTGTTAACCGGGCGTGACCTCCCCCCTGCATGAGGTTAATTCAGGCAACACAGTGAAGCAGCATCCGTCAGTATTCAGCATCCTTCAATACTGATGGATTGATCCTCAACAATGCAGCGCGTTGTGTGTGTGTGTGTGTGTGTGTGTGCTCGACTTTATGTGGCGCTAATAGATCATGAAAGAGGCGCAAGGACGAATCAGCTGAAGCTTCATGAACATATTTATCACAGCAGCTCATCATCAATCTCTGTTGTATTTACACAAGGGCGAGCATGCATGCATACGCTTTTTCTGGCTCGGTCACACCCACACACACAAACACACACACACACACACACGCACGCACACACACACACAAGCATGTTTCACAATTTTTGGACAGCGAGGAGTTTTTTTTTTTTCCCCAAACCGAGGAGACAGCAGTTTTTTGCTGCCAAATCTGACGAATAATGACCGGTTACCATGGAAACCACACGGCGAGTTACGGCACCTGTGAACGACGTGAAAGAGGCGGTTTGCATGAGGAGAGTGTGTGTGTGAGTAGCTTGTCGGTGCTGAGTTTAAAATGTAAAATCTCACAGGTAACAATGAGTTGGCAGAAACGTGTGAATCTACAACTGATGCTCCAAACAGGACGACGAACATCGGTGTCAGCTTTTAATTTGGGTTTTTTGGATCGAAGTGATACTCTTGTGGAGCTGTTAGCAGATTTTTGAGGACAAAGGTAATAATTAAAAAAGCTCACTGCAGGAGAAAACTCACCATATGCTGCTTTGGTTAACATATTACTAACAGCACACGGACATCCTCCTTCAACTGAGGACACAAGCGAAAAGTAAACAGGATTTTTCCGTCTGATTGTGGATTGTTTTGGAAAATAAGCTCTTCAGAAAACAAAACTCTGGAACATTTGCATATTTTGTTGAGTGAGATAAATGAAAAAGACCATAAAAGACTCAGTGGCTGCATGTCAGCGGTGCCAAACTTCCCATTATACAATATGAAACACATAATAATATGATGTGTCAACAAGCTGTAAAGCTAAAGTTAAAAAGTTTGTAAGAGCAAAAACACATTTTTGCAACATTTAGAGCAAAATTCTGTCTTTTATAAAACATGTAAAAGCCCTAAAAATCACAAGTGTCTTCCATATTTCATCTGGAGGAACAAACCACAGACATAATTTCAAGCATTTAACTAAAAACCCTGTTCAAAACACCTGATGACTGCAAGAAAGTGGAACCAAAATTGTAACAATGGCAACTTATTTACAGGTAAACATGGTCAGCTTTGTGTCTGTTGGTTCACAAAGGAGGATGAACTTATAGTAGAGTCTGGAAGTATGTGGACCTATGAAACCAAATTACACTGTTAACATAAATTAAACCACAGTAAGAGGAATTACGTGTCTATACATTACTAAAAAAACACATTATGTACCAACTTACACATGTTTACATATAAAACCTTATTAATAAATCATACTCTCATTAAAATCATAATTTAAACTGATGATCTCTTTAAATATTAACATCATGCTTTGTTTATAGCTGTCACAGCTGTGTGATCTCTTGATGAATAATTTCTAAGAACTATTGTTGGATAAACTACACAAAACTGTAATTCATTCTTAATGACATTTTTTTACATTTTGTAATCAGCCTGATCCGACCCTGAGCGAAGCTGTTTGATCACACTGACGCAGAAAACAAAGAGTCCTCATATCAATGACCAGAACCAATGAGGATCCTCCTCGCTCTCCGGACCAGATGCTCCATGTTCCCCCCACCTGGTGAGAGCAGACGACAGGACGCTGCTGTCTGTCTGCCTCCTCCGGCTGCGACTGAGTCAGCGTCCTTTGATCTGCAGATGCTCCGATGTCCCGCTGCAACGAACCGGCCAACTCAAACACCTGAGTTCTTCCCTTTTTCCTCGGCACCGGCCAATAATCAGCCTTGTTTATTTGAATGTGGATATAATCCTGCAAACTTTATTGTCCCAGTGACACACAAACACGTCCATGAAGAGCTGGACGAAAGCAAATCACATGAAACGAGACCACAACTCAAGACACGGTTAGGTAAAATAATATTTATGTCTCAAATGATTATTTTAATGAAACAGATTTAACTTGAACACACTCAGCTGTTCTGCAGATGAAATATTCCTCCAAGCTCTTTAACCTCGGGGCTTCATCAGTTTAGGAGTGGTGTCCTTTCTAAAAATGGTGCCTTCTCTCTTTGTTTCAGTACATAAATTAATGGATATGTTCTGGATTTTCCTCCTTATTTTGTGGCTAGCTAGCTAAATTCAGACGACATGCTAACATAAAGAATCCCTGTTCAGCTCCAGTGATGTTAGAAACTCTTTTGCTAACCGTACTGGAGCAGTTTGTTGTGGCCTTCGAGAAAATCTTGTTTTTATTCTGTTCGAGCTGCATTTGCAGAAACACTTCACACTGAAACAGTCTGTAGTTTTGGCACTGGGGTTAAAAATAATGACAAACAAATGTTGGCATGATTACGTGAGCAGAAGAATCGCCGCCAAACCTCGGTACCAACGATCCTGCTGCAAAGTTCTGGAAACACGGTGGACAGGTGCTGCTGAAACCGTGTTTCTCATAATGTTCCTCTTGGCAGAACAGCTGTAAAATGTGCAAATTTTATGTGCTAACAAGTTTGCTCTTACCTGAACCCTGCATTATGTGCATATTAGCATCCGTGTGTGTGTGTGTGTGTGCAAGTCCACCGCCTCTCTTGCTAATGACCACGTCTGTTTTCCAGTCTAATCTGATTAGAATTCAGTTGTCTTCTTCTTGTCTTTCTCTGCTTTTTGTTCCCCTCTGGAGGAGCCAGTCAGGAGACGTGGGTGCTGATTTTTAATTCAAGCCATGCTGGTTCGTCTGAGTGCAAGAGAAGCCTGACATCCGCACACTTCATCACAAATTCATATCACATACAGCTGGCCACGCATGCAAAATATGACTCTGTAATGAAGCACAGGGCGAGAATTTTGCTCCGTAAATGTCAGATTTTCTTTGAGTCAGCAACTTCTGCTTTCTTTTTTCCTTTATTTTTATTTTTTTTACAGTTTGCATGCTTTTCTGTGGGTTGTACCACACACAGTAAGTGCACTGGTGAAGCTGGAGTGTTTGTTTTTGTAGTTATCCATCTATATAATCCATAATAGATAATAACTATACATATATATTATATTGGTTATTGTTAAATTTGATTGTTCCTTGTCTTCAGTCCATTAAACTACTTGAGCTATCACATCACAAACACACACACACACACACACTCCACGCTCAGCACTCATCCTTCATCCCTCAGCAAACCTCACAGCCAGCACACGGTTTCCAATGGCAACCGCTACTAACAGCTACTTTATAAAGAAAAAAAAAAAACATCACAGCAAAAAAAAAAAAAATCATGAAAAAAATAGTGCCACAGTTCAAAATAAATGTTGGGCGTAAGCAGCCCGAGTCCGTAAATGGACTCTGAAGTGGCAGCAGGCGAGCGAACAGGCTCTCTGCTCGATGCGTCTGAATGAGTCAGATGTGGTTTTTTGGACGGAGAAACAGCATTCTGCTGCCGTGTGTGACTGTCACAGTGCACAGCATGTCCACAGCACCACCATGACACCACCTTTCTCTGTGCATGTGGCGAAGGAACATCGTGTGCTCGGCTCGGAGGACGATCGAGGGGCTTCGTCTCACGAGGGGTTCTGTTAATCTGATAATAACAAAACCACTGATTCTGTGCAAATCCCACTGTGAGCTAATGAGTAATGACATTTAGAGACAATTAAATAGCTGTTTGTGTGAGAGCGAATTCAGATTTGTTACGACTTCAGTCTCATTTTTTGATACACTTGTCATCAAGGCCGCCGCCGTGTTCAACTGGGCGAATTATGCAGGATGTCGGATGATCAGAGAGACTCACTTTAAAATACTTCACACTGAAAAATCACATTTAGCATGTTGGAAATTCAGTGTTATTGAGCAAGAAAACTCAATTTACTTTTAGAAGCACAAAACCACACTCATCCGCTGCTAATAGTATTTCACCCACGTTAACAATCACACTTTTCCAATTGCAAACGCACCCGAGGAGCCTCTGTCGTTTCTGTCTTCACTGTTCTCAACTTTTTTTTAGCCATCAAATGAAACAGATTCCCAAAAGCTTAAGGGATTTACTTCTATTTGCACATCTAATTTTGAATTGTTCAGAACATTTGAACCAAAACAAACTGGTTGAACAAAAAAAACCCGAAGAAGTTGAATCTCAGCTGGATCCTTGAAACTGAAGTGGGAGTGTTAAACTCTGCAGGCTGTCGTGTGTTGTGCAATTCACTCTCTTGATGATGCATCTAAGATAATAATGGCTCGACTAAAAAATCTGGTGACTTGTTTGCTAGATTGCACCAAGATTTCAGGAAAATTTTCAAGATTTAGTGCTAATTTTGGTGAAAAAAGAGGACCTGAGAGTCTTTAATGTGACAGTTTCATCTAAACAACAGGCTCCACTCTCAGGTTTGAATGATTCCACGTCCTTAGCTGCTGTTTCTGATGTGAAGACCTGCTGATTTAACTGAGCTCTTTTCCTTCGTGCTAAACAATGAAGCTCGAGACCACATGCCAGTGAGAATCTCTGAGACACTTGTTTCCTGCAGGGATCTAATCAGAAGCCAGTATCAGCTGGCTCATCGCTCTACCTCTGCTCAGTGCTCCGACAGATGTGCAGGAAGTTCACATTCGGAGTAATTATGCCTTCTTTGCGTGGATTCAGCATGTCTGTGTGCTATTTGTGATGAAACATGCATCTGCTCTGCTTCACCTCTTGGCACTTTACCTGTGGCTTCCAGTCGAGTTCCTGCCAAAAGCTGAGAAGAGGAGCGGTGATGAAGTGCAGGGATACGTGAGTCAGTCACAGCTATTTGTTCAGAGGAGGTAATTAAACAAAGACAGGATGGATGGAGGTCACACCTGCAGAATAAGCCTGCCATCTATGCTTTATCATTGCTGATGCGGTGATAATTAGAAATGAGGCATGTAAATCAGCAGAATTAATTGAGTTTTGTCATTTATACTGTAAAGCCCTGTTTGATTTTTTTCCCTGTGTTGTCTTCTTCTGCAGGGTAATTAAGTCTCACAGAAACTGCGTCTATATGCTCGACGGCTTTGCATGATAAGTTTTCTGAATGTGACTGCTGTGCACCAGTTTAACTACATTTCCTCGTGGCTGAGCAGTTTGTGTGTGGCTGTAGTTTATTTCAATACCTTGAATAAAGACGGGGGATGGGGCAAACTCAAAAGCCCCCCTTAAGGGGAACTGCAGAGATGAAAATGTTAACCACATTCAACATGTAACATCTGCTGCCCGAGTCTCTGCGTCAAAACACTAAAAACAAAAAGAAATAGTCTTCTGACCGCACGAAGCAGCGTATTGTTCCTCACTTCTTCACTCTCTGATGGTGTTACAGTGAAGGTGACAAAATGAAACTCACAGTTATTTTGAATAACATCACAGTTTTTTGTGAGTTTGAATATTATTGGAAACATTTGTGATGATGTAAGAATACAAGTCAATAAAATACAAAACAGTTTTCATGCATTTAATGCAGAAATATTAGATATTTTACACTAAAGCTGTGATGATTGGGAATTTTAGGAAGTCAGATTAAGTATATTTAGTTAATTATGCAGGTTCAAGTGTATGTAAATGTTGTTTTTAGGAGGCAAGGATGTTGTTCAAATATGTTGTTCTTCATGTTTCGGTGAGAGGAGAAACTGTTTGCCTTCCAGAATATTAATTATGAGGACTGAAAAGTGCAGAAACATAAAAAACAAACAACTAAAAAGCCACAAAATAACAAAAAAACCTGGAGTTTCACTTGTCATTGAGCTCTGTTTACTCCCTCACATCTACTCCCTGGTGTTTGGAAATGGGAAGTTTTGCTCGAGCTGCTGAAATGACATTGTTTTGACATTGCGTTTTTCCAGGTGACATCTCCTCCAGACGCCCGAGGCTACAGATTTATGCGTACAGTGACGATGGAGAGGACAATGACGGCTTCAGCAGTGTTGTTTCATGACTCCGAGACCCTGGAAATCCCATAACTCTCCGTGTGTTCGGTGTGTCACTCCTCCAACGCTGACAACATCTCCATCTTCCTCACAGTCTCGACTTCCTGGGCCTGAGATGTTGTGATCTGCAGAGACGTGTGTGCACACAGCTCCATGTAGAGTTTGCAACCAGCACAGGCATGAAAATTCACGTGTGAGACAAAGAAACGAGACTGAACGTAAGATGACACTAAAACGACGCCTTCATGCGCTCTTGCTGCGACTGCCTTTTAAGTCAATTTGAACATGCAGATCCACTTTTTCTCATTAGGCTTGATTTTGTCACTTCAAACCCCGGAAAGATGAATCGTTCCCATCTGCTGCGCGGAGAAGTGAATTTTATTTCACATCTCGACACGCTTTCATTTCTTTTTCCCCCCACACACACAAAACAACACAAATTCGCAGCCCCTCAATCTGTAAATTGTCAATACCGGCTCAGCCCCTCGTTCCCAGATGCCGCACGATGATCTTTACAGGAAAACAGAACGGCAGAATGATAAACCTCGGGGGATTGTAGCAGACTCAGCAGACATGAGTGAGCAAGAGTGACGCTCCCTCGAGCTGTCTGCCATCCATCAGTGGCTCGGTGACACGCTCGCGGCCTGCTTCGCTTGATGTTCCCACTGCACGGCTGATGAGCGGAGATGGCAGCAGGCGTAAAATGCACTCCACTTCTTTGTCAGTCTGCAGGCAGCCATCTCTCTTTGCATAGGCACACCAGTTAATCCTGGGATGGTGGGATAAGATATGGAAAGGAGGAGGAGGAGGAGGAGGAGGGAGGGAGGGGGAGGTGAGCAGAGGTGAGATGTGATATCATTCTCTCAGACTAGCCTTTAATATATGACACGCTCATCCACTTCACCTGCCAATGCGTCCGTTCCTGTTAAATGCCTTCCCTTCCTGACCTCTTTTTTCTTTCATTTAGCCTCCATCCTGCGTTTCTCCAGTAGCTTTCTTTGCCTTTCCTCTCTCCTTTCATTTCATGTGTGACAATGCATCCTCCATTAAGTCTTTATAGGTTGATGGAAATGTCATGAGGGCATTGAGACGGCCATACATCACCCGTTTCCCTCGCTCGTACTGCTGAGCTTTCAGTTTTTCCTTTGCAGTCTTCCCCCACTCTGTCACTGTGCAGAGCCGGATCACTGTCTGCTCACAATCACCACATTAACCGACCGCATATAACAAAAACCACCCCCATCCGGCCTCTTGAATGCCTCCATCTTTAGATACGAAACTGCCATAATCTATACTCGCCACAAAAGCACAGCTGCTGTGGTGTGCATGCAAGTGAAGGATTTCCACTCTGACGCAGCTACGCCTTCTCCTCACATCCACATGCCTTGAGGGGGATCCGGGCTGCTGTAGGTGTATCAGCCCTAATGCTGCACTAGCGCTCATCAGCTGCAGGGATTTAACAGGAGATCTGCTTATTTTGGAGCGATTTCGATAACCAGGAAGAATAAGCTTTTTTTTTCCCCATTTCCTGTGACTGCAGCGTAGTCACCTTGGAGGCTGCTGAGGTACAGGCGTAATAGGAAAAAGGAACAGTGTAAGGATGATGAAATGAGTGTGTGTTAGCCACGCGGAGCGCATGCTGGTTCCCTGTTCTCCAACCTGTCCCCTTATCACATTACAGCTCGGATAGATGGTACCCGAACCCCAGAGGTAAGGGATTAATTTGTTTAAAGCTCTGCAGACTGGTTTGACTGACCTTGGTTGTGCAGAGAGAGAGAGAGAGAGAAAAGAAGAAGAGGTGATTTTTCTTTCCTGTTCCTGCCCTGCACATTCGCCTGGAGCGAGAAGAAAAAGATTAAAGGCAGAGAGGCCACATCTCTCCTTTCAGACACCGAAATCACAAAGTAATGCAGTCGCTGGGTTGTTTCACACACTATGTTTTGTTTGCAGGACTCGCATGCTAAGATCACGATTTCATCCATGAACAAAACCACAGCCAGCGTCCGACTCCTTATATCTTTCTATTTAATTTGTTTCCCGGAGTCGACAGCATCGCAGCTGTTCTCATCAGTCTCATGCAGTTTGGTCGGGACCCTTTGGCGTCGATTTTTTAAAGCGAGGTACTGCTTTAGCGTCTAAAATGATAGCAGCAGCTCAACCTTAAGAAGTGTGAAGAATGAGTCCAAAGAGAAGAAAAAAAGTTGGGGTTGAGTGGTGGGTCACACTCGGGACTTTCCTTTACTGAGTCGGTTTCCTGCAAGTTGTTGTGGTATCAAACCTAAAAAAGCTGTTTTACAACCTTAATCATCTGTTAAACAAGCTAACAGATGCTAAAGTGGTGCCTAATGCTTTAAAAAGTCATGCCGAAGGGCTTTTAAACCAGCCTCAATGAGGGCAATGTTGACATCCATAGTTCATCCATCCCCTCTGAAGCTAACACACACACACACCAACATGTGTGTGTGTGTGTGTGTGCATGGTAATATAAGAATGTATGCTCTTGTTTTCCGCTCTTAAGGGAAATTTTTGCTTTGTGAAAGCTGTCACCACCCTTTAAACTCCATGTTGTATTTCAGCATGACATCATGTCTGCTGCATGTTTTATCAGTTGCAGGTGGGAATCAGAAAAAAAAAACAAAACACAAAAGCAAGAAAACTGAACCCAGAGATGCAGCTTCATCATCGTAACTGCTGTTCGACGATAAAATCACACTGACGTAATTCAATATTTTTCTTCTTTCAGATAAAAAATCCAACGAAAAGACCAAAACCAACGACTCTTATTGCTTTCAGTAGTCTTAACCTCGTCTGTGCTGCCCAGCCTCAGCTCGTTTATTCTTACAATTAATAAATAAAGCTTCTCACACCAAAAACCCGAGTGATTCCCCCAAACAGCTGAACTCTGTTGTTTGCAGCACGTGTTAGTCAAACAGGAGGAAATGGTGAATTTTTGGATGATCTTTTTTTTTTTTTTAGCTTGTATTAGCTCAAATTCAGTGCAGCAGCAGCAGATGCTTTGGTCCTGAGTGACTCACAAATGAGGTACGATTCAAGCCTCGGCGGATGGAGGAGAATAAAAGTGCCACGGCTCTATTTCAGACTCCACCTGATGCAGTTGCAGGTGCATGTTGCGAGGCGTAATTGTTCCATGAGAGCAATGGAGTGAGCACGTTGGGTGAGGAGGTACTTTCAGAGGACTCGGGTCTACAAGCAATTATAAAGACAGGGAGGAATTAAAATGCTAAATTTTTTTTTTTTTTTTGAGGGAGGGAGAAATGGAAATGGAAAGTCTCTTAAAAAAGATACTTTATTAAAAAAGGGACCTGAGGAAAATTAGACCTGAGCAGAGCCGAAGTGAGAGAGAACATGAGTTATTGAAGTGCAGATCAAAAACAAGCAGACAGCCGGGAAAGAGGCCGAAACTTCAGGACTTAAAGAGACGTGTGTGAGAGACAGTCTTGGTAAAATAATGACTCAGTAAATGTGTACAGTGAGGAAAGACTTCAGGATGACTTTGTTTCTTTATTACAGTGTGACTAAAGGATAGTAAATGTAAAGTACACACAGAAACCAGGTTAAAATATGAAGCATTTGTGTGTCAAACTGCAGATCGGCGGCTCACTGATGAATTTTCTCAGAGAAACAAGTCGTATCAGTCTTTAAGTGGGATAGATTGATTGTATGTTTTAGTCTTTTTATGTGATATGAGTTTGAATTATTCAAAGGGTTTAAGTATTGATTACGACATTTTATTTTCATTTAAACTTGCAGTGCAGAAAATTACAACAAACAGCAGATTTAAAACTCTGCTACTGTGTGAAATACAGAGATTTACTTGGTGGCAGTGATGCTTAATCAGCATTGTGTGAAACTGACTTATGAGGGTTTGAATGTGGAAAAATAGATATTATTATACTATTATTACTATTATATACTAAGATACTATTAGATACTGTTATATAAAATCCTGCAGAGCGACTTTACATGTGTGTTGCAGTATCACTATGTGTGATTTTTTTGTGTGTAAATGTTAAACTGTATTTTTTCTCTTGTGCAAAGTTTAAAATATCCTCAGACAAAAACTCAGACGAGGTCTGAATAATCAGATCTGACAGTGTTGCTCTTTCAAACACACACATGCAGATAAAATCAATTCTGTAATTGATAAATAGAATCTTTAAATGAAAATACGGTTTGTGTCACTGGGTTAAAATAATTTAAAGATATGAACATGTACAGCATATCGCACATGTCGCATGCACAAAAACACACACACACACACATTACATTCCCATCACTTTTCCATTGATTAGTCATGCCACAGGCCTGTGAGATGAGCACGCTATTCAGAAGGTGTGGCTGTCAACATCAATAAGAGCCTTCCAGTGTGAGGGGCCATTAATACCAAAGTAGCCACTCCGCATGTTGTCAGATATGAATAATGGTTTGCATAACAAATCATTTCGCTGTCTGACAGATATTCCAGCGTCTGGACAGGCGGAGGCTCCGGTTGCAGCACTTTGCTCCCATCAGCAGCCCTGCCGCCTGATCAAAGCTGAAGTTGAGGACCGGAGGACGGCGAATTGGCAAAACAGATTTCTCCACGCGGATGACACCTTGTTCTGTTGCTACAGAGGAGATGATACAGGAAGAGGTTACGCTCCACGGCGAGGGAACGAATCACCAGCAGTCATAAACAGTTAGTGTCCCACAGCTGGGATATAATGATGTTTTCTAATCATCGCCGGAGGTCGCTGCACCTCATCTCTCACTGATGACATCTTTGTGGCAAATGCAATTTGACCAGAAAACAACAACCTGTTTCTTCTGTCAGCGAGTAACTTTCCACATCAATCTCGCCGCAGAACAGGGGCGGTTTATCTGCCCTCATAAACAAGCCGGCCAGGACAACATCTGGACTATTTTTAACCTTTCTGAGTGAAATGAAACGTTCTGACTTTCCTGCTTCTGCGCCTGGAATAATCTCTGCTGAGTAATGAGGGGAAATCAACTCAAAAGGCATGATTGTGCCGATTCATTTTCCAGCTCGGCTTTGACCACGCTGACTTCTTCTCCCGTGTTTTTCTGTCCGTGTGCTCGGTGCAGAAAGTGCCTCAGCATGTGGTGAACGGTTTTAGGAAAGAGCAGTGTGCCGTGCAAGGACAGGACAGCTGACACCTGCTGAATGGAAGGACCTGGCAGCGTAATAGAGGAGCAGTCACAGAGAAACCAGGTTATACGCTGCATTGCGTGGCCTGTCCTGTAACAGTCCAGGATGCCGATGAAATGGGTCACCGGTGGCCCGAGTGTCTGGAAAGAATTCAAAATCTATTTGAAGTTTTTGCTGCAGAGAGAGAAGATGCACAGGTGAACTTAAGCTCTACATGTTTCTATTTCACAGGTCAGTTCCACTTCATATTCATGCGTTACTGGATTCATTTTGGGTCCATTGTGCCGAGCGAGCAGTCATTTTCCCAACTTCTCCGGAAAATCCACAACCAGCTGAAATATATATGTTTTTAATGGGATGCTCGGGCTGTGAATGCTTCTCCTGTTGATCGCTAATTAGCTGCCTTAAGTCACAAACAATAACACATTTAATTAGCTTAACTTACTTATCAGTGATAATTAATTTGCCTCTGAAGTTTGTGCCCATTGTCAGCCGGGAACAATGTGTTTAAATCTCATGAATCCATTGCAACAGACACTTTTTCACCAAATCACTCAGGATAAAAAATGGTTTAACGTTCTTCTCCGAAATATATTTAACTTAGAAAAAATCCTTCTGTGCTTTTCCCTGCAGGCGGATGTGATTCTCACTGATCATATCTGTTATTCAGAAAAAAAAATCACTGAAAATATAACAATTGTATTATTATTATTTACTCAGGATGAATCCATAATGTTGGTCATATTAATTGGATTTTCATGGAGTTAAGCATCGATACTAATCAATTCTCCCAATATTTCTGGTTTTAGCTTTATTGTTGCTGACTAACTGTCATCTTCATTAAACTACTTAAGAAATTCAGATTTAAGTTCTCTCTTTGTTTAAACTGTTGACATCTTGATTACGACAAGAGTTTCAGACTAAAACACTGATTTTTTTTTTACAGTTTATGAGCCAAAAACACTGGAAACCATTAATCTAATCTGGAATAAGATTAAATGTAAAAACATGAATCTGCTTTGTTATTATGATGTCACACTGCTGGTTAGAGCTTCACCAGGTTTGTGTTGCAGCCGAAAGTCTCAAAGATTGCAAGATAACTTAAAAACAAGTTGCAAGACAAAACGGTCTGATATGATTAAAAACAACCAGAGTAACATTGTGGTAAAACACACACACACACACACACACACACACACACACACACAACAAAGAAAGGAGAGATTTTCTGTGTGAAAAGAAAAAGCTGAGAGTTGTGAGGTAAAAGTTTACTCAACCTTCAATTAAAGAGACATGCTCTAATCACCCCGACATCTCAGGGCCTTCAGGATATAGAGGCCGAGGAGGAAGGTTATAAAAGTGTGTGTGTGTGTGTGTGTGTGTGGGTTTGCAGAGGTTTCACTCTGTTCCCGCGTGTCAGCAAATGTCACAGTCATATTCTCCCTGCACCCCCCCAGCCTTCAGCCATCCTGCCTCTGCTGCGGTGCATGTCTGTCCTGACATTTACGAAATTGGCCTCTGTGAAGCCAAACTCCTGCGACCAAAGTTTTTTAAGGTGGACTCGACACTCGTGTGCCTGGATGTGAGAGGAGATCACGACGTGCCCGCCGTGACTCCGGCTTTGTGCATTAATCAAGTGCGGATTTGTTCTTCTTCAGCTTCCTGTTGTGAGCCCGAAACGATCGAATGGGAAGATTTTGTTTCTGTGCGGTTGCATCAACCTGACTTTAATGAGGCGGTGAGAGGTGTGCAGGTGCCGGCCGGTGAACTGGTATTGAAGTCCTCATCAGACCTGGGAGTCAGGAGTCGCTGACTTGGAGGCTTTTTTGTTGGTCTGTTATTGCTGAAGCAACGTTATTGCATTTCCCTCCGTAAGCCATATGGACGGGGTGAACCCCCACCTCCCCCCACCCTCGCTCCCATTCTCAAGGTGTCAGCTGGGTTTTTTCTCACTTCCTCGGCTGGTTGATGAGCTCACAGGTAGTCCCACTGTAGCTGATGAAGCAGCATGGACTGAGGACCGAAGGGAGAACAGTCAGGCATCATCATGAGTGTCAAGGTTGTTAAGTTTTATTCTGAAATCTGCAGAAACACTCGTCGATTTAAAACCTAAATTCATGATCATTTCTCTGCATCATTCCTAAAAACCATAATTTATATTATGTCAAAAAAAAAATACTAAACAGGTAGAAAGTGTTGAGGGGATGCAACATTCATTTTGTCAAATGAGTGTGTGGAGACGGTCCTGATGCATTTACCAAATACATACTATTTATAACACACACACACACACGATTATTGACAAAAGGACGAAGCAATAAATGCGTTTATTCATGTTTAAGACTTCCAGAGGAAGCGTGATCTGGCTGTTTCCATCCAAACACTGATCCTGGGGTTTGAAACATATCAGTGTGTTTGTGAAGCTGCAGTTCCTGATGCTAACTGCTACTGTTCATGAAATAAGAAAACAAAACAGTGCTGATAGCATTTAAATGACTGAACCTTGCTTTGCACAGTAGGAAATGACCAAACGCTTTGGTAAGTAAAACTGATGCAGTAAATTATTACTGATACTAATCCATCACCTCCTCCATCTTGATAATAATTTAATGCTTCTTCTGAAATTGGAAGTTTTTCCTTCATTATGACCTTCAGTGTTTATGGCTGTTTCAAATGACCTGCCATCATATCGAGGAGGCAGACATCTTATTGTTTAAGTGTGAAAGCTCTTCTGAACGCATTCATGGTGTTTTTCACACAGAAACACTCGTGTCGAGAATAAAAAAAGGGGGAGCTGAGACTGAAGTTAGCACCCTGGTTCATTCCTGACCTCTGCACAGCTGGACGACCGTAAAGTGTGTATGAATGTCAGATCTTTGGCTTTGGAAAGTCAGAGAACGCCACCATGGCACTGAATGAAACCATCTGTTTTTACAGTGATGTTACCAGTTATTTTCCTAATGATAGTCCTCATAGTGTTTTTCTAAAACAACATTCAGAAATTCTCTTCTGCAGCTTCCAGCTCGATACAACATGTCTGACCATCATGTCAGATGGTTTTATAACACGACGGGTTTCGCTCGTGTGCGAACTGATGTGCAAAAATGGAAAGATTAAAGTCTGCTCAACTAAAGAAAAGAAAAGATGGATAACCACAAGTGGGAATTAACAGCGACCAGGGAAATAAATTTGAGGGGGGAGTGTCGTTGCTGGTGTCAGCAGGAGAAAGGAGTAATTTGATGGCGATAGGACATTACTCTCTGCCCGTGTCCTGGAGGA
Organism: Acanthurus lineatus; assembly: GCA_029814665.1. Lineage (NCBI taxonomy): Eukaryota > Metazoa > Chordata > Actinopteri > Acanthuriformes > Acanthuridae > Acanthurus > Acanthurus lineatus. Next base: position 21,747,674 of record JAPZDV010000005.1, on the reverse strand, counting down.
AGAGCGCAAAGCGTCTGTGTCCTCTCTTAAGTCCTCTTCCCATTAGGCCTCGCATCGTTTGGGAGATTAATAGAAGCTCACGCGTGAACACTGTCACATTTTTCAGCCGCCTCATTCGATAATATGGAGCTGCAGGCGTGTCTTCTCCTACCTGCACTTTAAAAAGACCTGGAAAGGTCACAGTGGGAGACGCCGGGGAATGAAAAGGTGCAAAAATACAAACAGCCTGCAAAGAGAACACCAAAAAAAAAGGCTGTTTCTGTTGGTAAAATTAAAAATAGAGAAATGCTTTCATATGTTAGCAGTGAGAAAGAATCAGCGATGAAACGTCATCGGCAGAATAATGTGTTTGCTGGAGACAGACATCACTGCTCTGTGTAACCGAAGCCCATCTGTCTCATCTGTGACTGTATCTGCATTCATTAGGAACTGCACAAAATGTGTTTTCCATTGTGTTTCAGCACATTCAGCATCACAACAACCCTTAAAGAGAAAGAGAGAGAGACACAGAGACAGAGAGAGAGAGAGAGACATCCTAACAGATATGGAAAGAAAGAGAGACAGAAGAGCGGATGAAAGTCTAAAAAAAACTGTCTGCGTCTGCATCATAATTCATGCCTGTGTTTATTCCTCTCTGCTCTGTTGATTCGGGGTGACACGGTGGATGTGGTGATGGCTGGTGGTGTTGGCTCTGCCTCAGGACCGCGGCCATGTTTGTCCGGTCACGCTTACAAACGGGCTGTTTGGCCGGCAGCCTCGGCCTTGTAGCTCTCCAACAAATGTCCGGGCCAATTCTGCCTCTTCCACCGACGCCGCCGCACCTCTGAAAAAACACAACATGCTTAGTGAGACGTTTAGAGACGCCGGTGAGGTGGCACGACGTCAGGCTGTTGTTTACCTCCGCCGCCGTGGACGCACAGACCCCTTTACTGTCCACGACGACTGTCTGCGTCTGCCAAGGCCCCGGCAAAAGACAACAAGGCAGGAAGGGAAAAATTCCCATTAACTCAGGAAATTGGAACAAGCTGTGCTGCCACACAATCCAATCACCTTTTCTTATTTTACTGACCGCCCAGCCTGACACATGCGAGTGACTCAGGGGTGCTTTGTATTTAGATCCACCGTTGCCCATCTCCAGAACACATTTCCTCCATTTCCGTCCACTTCCTGTGACTAAAACAAACCGCTGATATTTGTTACGAAAAGGAGAGTTGGGTGCAGTTCTCCCTGTTAAAAGAGAGTAAATAGAGGAGGATATATTTTGGGTGTTGCCTAAGAAAAACATCAGTGCATTCAAACTAAAGCTCCGTAATGATTTCTGCATATAATTTTTCTCTGAATGGATGTTTTCTTTAAATTTCTGTAAAGTTTGACACTGTGAAAGTGACACTTTTTGGTCTGTTCAGTCGCAGCGAGTCTTTGGTTCAGTCCTGAGGAAAACTGAATGTTCCTTCAGACCACAGACATGTTAACTTGTTAACTTTGCTTGTTTTTATATGTAAAATATCAAAATTTCAGCTGCACATCTCAGAATGAAGGGTTGCCAAACTACAAAAAAAGGTTCACGTTCAGTTCAGCAGTTTTAACTGGATAATTTCAGTATTTCAGGGGATTTGAGCTAAAAACATGATTCTTTTCTAAACTAGCAGGTCTCGTTCCCAGTTTGTCGAATGCTGGCTCTCTGGCTCTCTGGCTCTCTGGCTCTTCAGCTCTTCGGCTCTTCAGCTCTCTGGCTCGTTGGCTCTTTGGCTCATCTCTTGGGATCTCATGCAGAAGCAGCTGGTACCTTTTAGCATGAATTTTTGTGTGATTCCAGTACAAAAATGCTTAAAAAATTACCGCTTTGCAGCAAAGCTAGAGCGCATCCCTGTTGAGTAATCTGAACTTGCTGCCCTGCAGTCGTAATGTGCTCTATCATACGAGTCAAACGGACTCTTTACCTTACTTTTTTTTTTCTGACCCCACACTCTCATCCACCGGCTGGTTCTGCCAAAAGAAACTGCAGCTTCCTGTTTTTCTGCTGTCAGGAAGCAGCACATCTCTCCCCTTTCTCTCTTTAAAACACTTGATTAATGATTATTAGAACAAATAGACAAATGTGCACACACACACAATGAGAATACACACGACAGAAATCCACACAATCAGACAGAAACAAAAACCTGCAGTCCAGACAAGTGCAAGAAGAATGGGATTGAGAGAGAGTATTTTAAGGGGGAAATACCAGCTGAGTCTTTCTTTATGGTGAGACAACACTGACCTCTGACCCCGTCATTGTCTCGGTTATCTCCTCCCACTGTGTGAGCGTGCACATGGTTTGTTAGTTACAGCAGCATAAATCTGGATGCAGATTAGACAGGAAAGTACGAGTTAAGCAGGTGATTCAGGATGATGTGAAAGTCAGAGGTTACACTTTCGAGAAGTGTTAAAAAAAATAACTTAAACAAAGAAGCTTCTGACTGAAACATGATGAAACATCAGATGAAGGTCTGGTCTCCTGCAGCCTCGTGCTCAGGCTGATTCTTTAAAATGCATCATTTTCTCAGTGAAAAGAAGTGCACTCGTGTCGTCACGTCGTTCTGTCTCTCGTTTGTTTAAGTTGTCGTCCCAAAACCTGTCAGTCATCTTGATGAGCTCTCCACCTTGACACCGTGTCTACATAAACACACAGTTAAACAGCCTCCGCGAAGGATTTTCAGCAGAAAATCTTACATAGTGCTGCAGTTTTTTTTTTTTACTCGTGTGAAGAGGAGAACAAACTTTTGTGATTATTATGCCAAAGTAGGTGGACAATACAGGCAGCTGCTGTGGACTCTGTGACCTGACGGATGCTGACGGATGCTGCTGGACGGACAAACAAAGGGTCGAATTAAATAAGAAAACGGCTCCTCGCAGACAGTCAGGCGCAGACGTTTTGATCTTATTTCATTCAATTGGCGACAGGCAGTTGAAGCAGATCTTTGTGCTTTAAAGATCCTGGTTTAACATGTAACTAACAGGAGAGAAGGACACACACACACACACACACACAGACCGGTGACACCCTTTACAAGGCCATTCTCTTGCAGTGATTGGGATTAAAGGCTTTACTGCTTGTTGTAGGTTTCATTGTGTTTGGTTTAATTGGCATAAAGCGCGTCTCCTGTGGGATGCTTTATTATTTTAAACAGTGTAATTAGGTTTATGCAGCGCCGAGGGACAGGAAGTGAAGATAGGTGCTGCATCTAACATCAGCACGACAGGTTTTCTGCACGTTCTTTATCAAAGTGCATTTGAACGCACCCTCTTCTCTCTAATCAACATGCAAAGGAGGAATGGTTCATAACAATTATTTGCTTTCTTGCAGAGAGGTCACATGATCCATGTCCATCTCATGCCTCTGTGTTAGTTAGCCTAGCTTAGCACAAGAGACAGGGAGACGTGCATTAAAACATGGATGGATAAGTAATGTGAGAAAAAACGCTGCATAAAGAACAATCAGAGTATTTATTCTTCTCGTGAGTTTCAGCAGCAAACCTGCTCGTGTTCATTTAACACAGAAATATCTGATGAATGAACACAGAAGGAACAAAGCAACGGCAATATTCACAAAGACTTACATCACACAGGCTGACGCAGTGTGTTACAGCAGAGTGAAGCAGGGCAGATCACACGTGTGTAAATAATGAATGATCAGCATAAAAATACAGCCGCTGCACACACATACACACACACACTGAAATAAGGAGAGAATCAGTGCAGTTTTGACACCTAAAGCACAAACACAAAACACACTGGTTGTTGTCGTTTATTTTCTGTAGATTTGGTTGAAACTCACCAGCGACGGACATTAAAGAGTTTCTCCTCCTGTGATCCACTCGTATCAAACCTGAGCACCACCCAGACGAGCCGAGGAGATGCTGAACCCACTTCCCTTCAACTGTGCCCTCATGAGTGTTGGTATCAAGCCAGCGTGTGACACAGGGTGGCCTCTATGTGTTGCGCCGCTATCCCATTGATCTGCCGAGGCGAACAGTAATTACCACTAATCCCAGTCAGAGGACAAGGCAATTTGTGTCATGTCTCTCCGGGGGACCCCACAGCCATTATCTGTTGGTTCATTAAAGAGGAAGACAGTCCCAGCCTGACCCCACGCCCGGCTGAGTGTTGAGTAAAGCGACAGGACACAGCGAGCTGAGCTAAGCATGAAACGTCCGCTGAGCCAAAGCAGCTGCGACGTGCAGACGCAGACGCAGCCGATGTGGAAGTCCAGATCTTTACTTTGCTTTTGTCCTTTAAGAGAAACCGTGTGGAAAAATTTTAGCCGCTAAGCTTCTGCACAAGAGAAGGTTTGGTGGAGGTTTTGGAGTGAAGCGAGTGTGAATTCGATCCGATGATACAGCCTATAATTTTGGCATTTCAGTTCAGTTAATTCAGAGGGGATTCTGGGTAAATGCATGTAAAGGGATTTCTACAACAGCCCAATCTGCACACACACACACAGTTTGGCTGTTTTTTTTCTTGCAGTACAGCAGCAAAAACAACCGCCAGCTCGAACATTCCTGTGAGCTGTGAGCGCAGAGTTGGAGCGAGCGGCGCTGAGCCTCATCAGCTGGCATCAAGTGTTCGCCACCGATGATGTAATGAAAGTCAGGATTTTACTCAACCAATGCAAAGGTGTAGAGGTGCCAAATGTGGGCGAAAAGCAAACTCATCTCCAGTGGATTTCAAGGAAAAAAAGAAGAAAAGATGCATTTACTTTAATTTCACTTGCAAAAAGTACATTACAAAAAAAATCATGGATATCCAGTTAATGTGGGAGACGGAGCGGATTGACCTTTTGTTGAAGAACTATGGATCGCTGCCATTTAAGCTTGTTCTTTGTTGTGCAACTTTTTTTAGTGAAAAAACACATAAAAACAGCACAAAACAAAGGGCACGCTGCCTGGCTGCTTGATGAGAAATGATGTTTTATTTTCGACTTGCAGAATAAAGCGATCGTTGGCTCATTACGTCTCAGCTTTAGAAACCCGGGCTGCTGATCCTGCACACGGCGTTTTCTGACAGACGACACCTTCATTCTGTTAAACTGTGAAGCCGCCATGTTTCTTCCAAAGAGATGCTTCATCCACATTAAATCAGATATTTTCTCTGTTATCCCCAATGATTTACAGATAGTTTTAGTTTTAAATTATCTTTTGCAAATGCATTTTTGAACATATTTTCCAGTTTCGACAGGCAAAAGGAATTCATGGAATAAAAAAGACACCAAAACTGTGACTCTGCTAAATTCAGCCTTTTTAAAAAGAGGTTTATTGTGAGTCCAACATAGCAGTTTAATACTTTGGTGAAATACTCGACCACACATTAAAGGTTAACATCTCTTTCACAGTGTTTTTCTCTTTAAACTCAACAGCGTTTGTAAAACAGGGTTGCTTTCAGGACACTTTCATCTGTGTGGGATATTTTAGCAAACTGACAGTTTGTCGAACATAAATTATCAAGTTGAGCCGGTTTATGAAAATACAGTATTTCAAAGTAAAAGAGGACAAACAAACAACCCGACTGGCAGAAACATTTAGCCATCTTTGATAAAATCTCGGCCTTTTAGACCAAAGATTCTCTGTTCAGGCTTCAGCTTTAATTGAACTCCAATCAGCTGCACTTTAGATCCATTACTCCGTCCAAGGAGGCAAAGGTCAGAGGTCGTCTCATCAGTGTGTGCAGACTATTTATGACTGAATATTTTCACCCTAGAAAGACTTTTTCCTGAGGAGGTCAAACTAAGTTTCAGCTAAGAGTCAATAGATCTTTTTGTATTGTTTGTTACTAATTTGAAAATATTCCTGTGATGGTGCGTTTGATAGAATCGTAAATTATGATTCAATAAATAACAGAAAAGGCTCCAGCGGGATGAACAAAGACTTCATCTGCACATTCATTCACAGTTTAACATTTGCTCTTTGGTCATTTCCTGGATCTTCGTCCCCAGGAGATGGATCAAGATCCTGGACTTCACGACCTTCACGACCTTCATGACCTTCACGACCTTCACAACCTTCATGACCTTCAGGACCTTCACGACCTTCACAACCTCACAGCAGCAGAAGAAAGTCTGATGGAAACATTATCTGAGAAGGAAGAAACTCTGGCCTCTTTAATGAGGATCCACCCTAAACCTCTGCAAACACGGCATGATAATAATAATAATAATAATAATAATAATAATAATAATAATAATAAAAATAATAATAATAACAGACATGTGATCATAGTAGTGGAATTGTAACTAAAAATATCTCTCAGACTAAACATTGTTCAGGTTTGTGGACGTTAATTTCCCATAAAAAAAATAATAATAATTTCCTTGCAAGAAGCCACAGATTCCAACTCTTGCATTTTACTGTCCGGAGCTGCTTGTTATTTCTTGGGTTTAGTTTTAGAGGTTTATTTATGCAGCGTTCATCTCGTCCTCATGACTCAGTTCCTGTAAAACTCTGTGGTGGATCTGAGCCGTTCGGTCCGTCTGCTCTGTATGTGAGCTCATGAAGACTTGTAACTTACTCAAAAAGAGAAATTAGAAACATTTCTGAATCAAGTTTGTAATTTAAGTAAAGTGTTATTTAAGTGTATTTACTTTATATTTTGTATATTCAGTTTGGGGCCAAAGTCGTCCCTCCATCAGGCTGTTCTGCAACTTAGTGACATATAATGTTCTTTTACACTTTTTATTTTACTTTTCACTTAATCAAAAAGGTTTAATTATGAAATAGCTACAAAAATCAAACTAAATGATCAAATAGTCCAAGTTGACTTGACAAAGTTAGTCATTTCCAACTGCAACATATTTTTCTGTTTGCATTTAAATATTTATCTTTCTCCATGAATGAAAAACAGCAAAGAAACTGCTGAACATCATCAATATATCAACTTGACTTGACTGAAACAAACTGGAAAATAATGTGTTTAAGAAGGAAATAACAATTATGTTATCGGATGGTGCAAGATAGTTTTTTCTTTATATTTTAAAATATCTTTACTCATTGAATCATATTTAATTTTTTACAGTGCAACCTGATTTAAAAAAAAAACCAAAACACTGGTTATATTCAGTTTCCTGTGACTGAGGAAGACAAACGCAGCAGTCGGTAATTGAATAACTGGTACACAATCCTGTTATTTCAAGTTTTTTATATAAAAAAACAAAAAAACACTTGGTTCCTTTCATCAGTCCTGGAGACGAACCTCCTAAACTTCTGGAGCTGATGTGTTCCCACTGCAAAAAAACAGCCTCAGAACGAAAACTTGAGTCGAAGTGTTTGGAGGAAAATTGACAATCTTGGACCGGAGCTTTGAGCCTGAGTGTAAATTATACAGCTGGGATATAAGCAGAGGAGTGTGAATATCTACATATGGGCCAGAATCCCAGAAATGATGCCACTTGTCAGCCAAACGTCTACATTTTTGTCTTGAAAATAGCCAGTTTCAGATATCCCTGAAAACCCATAACTTCCAAATATGCTCCGCTCGCCACAGAGCGATTCGTGCTGGGGGCCGGAGCGCCGAACTGAAGGGAAAGCAATCAGGATTTTGTTTTGGCCTCGCTAACTGATGTCATCTTTGTACATGTGCTGTGTTTAAGTGGAGTTTAAAAAGTACACACAAGAAGATGAAGAAGGATAAAGACAATCTGAAGACGCTGAAACGTCAAACTTTAGTTAATCTGATCATAAATATCTCTGGTCTTAATATTTACATCAGCCTCGCTAACAGGCTCAGACTCTGGGAATGAAGCAGCATCGCCCAGCAGATCCAGAAAATATTAGCCATGACTCTCCTCCTTGGTCATTTCCTGTCCTGCCCTCACTGTTGCCCCCCCACCCGCCCCCTCCGACACATCCAGAGAGGGGAAAATAGATTCCAGTTTGGAGTGGGCTCAGTCCAAAACCACCGTGCCACTCAAAGCCAGAGCGGCTTGTGTCATTTTCCACTGGGTTTCCGTGGTATATTTTGACAGGCCATTCCAGCGAAGCTTCGATAAATAGGGCAAAGGCTTTTCTTTTTTTATTTTTTCCTCCTCTTCCCTTTTCTTTTGTTTCCATTTAAAATCTGTAACATCAAAGGAAACTCATGTAGATTTATGTGGCGGGTTAAAGTCCCCGTATAACAGATCGGTTCAAGCCACTCGAATTAAAACGGTTTTAATTATCCGTCGCTTCTGACTGATTCTGCAGATTCATGTTATAGTTTGCTTCTTGCTACATTAGTAATTGATTGTAAGGGTTTGGCTTTATGTTTCTAAAGGCTGTAGCATGATAAGCAGTTCAGTATTGATCATGCTAAACGTCAGTGACTCTTCCTTCTGCAGGTCGAAGTTTCTGTAAGTGACGATCGTCTGACCAACATGTGAAGGAGCCGAACTAGCAACCGCAGTGTTTCAAGGGTAAACAATCCTTCCTGGAGGCACAAACTAAACACTTTAACACATTTTCTGCTTGATAAAACCTCATTCAATTTCCTGTGCTTTGTATCCTTTAGATAGGCCTGACATGCCAGCTTTTCTCCCCCCCCCCCCACACCCCACCAACCCCCCCAAACTCCATATTCTCCTGGACGTGAATTACAAAGAGAAGCGGCACGAAGCAGTCGATCAGCCACCCGCTTCCCTTCATGAATGAATTTACTTCAATTAGAGGCTGCAGTCAAGCACAAGAGGACGAAGCGTGTCGTCTTTTATGAACATTTATTGTTACACAGTGTAATGACCACGCACGCTGTGACCCGCGCTAATGACACCATAGATTAACTCCAGTGGGCAGCCTTCGGGGAAAGTCCAAAACTATTCCAAAGGTATTGATTTCGAGGCTTGCTGCGAAATTGAACTGTCAGGTGTTCCACTGGGCCCTGATATGATATTGATCCTGCCTGCTTAGCGACCAACAAAGAGTCTGGTTACCTGAAAGAGCCTGGTCTGGGGCTCCCCACCCCCCTCACCCCCTCCCCTCACTTATAACAGCTTATTGGAATTTTAATTTAGAAACTTGATAAACTCTGGCTCTCTTGGGTATATGAGTGTTGCTGCCGCCTAAAGATTTCTGCTCTCACTCAGACCATTAGCCATGCTTAGTGATGTGAATCCACTTCTCCATTAACCGGAGAGCCCGGTGCCAAAAGGTGCGGCGCTGCCAGTGACACGGCGCTTCAGGCTTCGCCGGTGGAAACAGGTTACAGGGAACATTCACAGCCATTACCAACCTGGCTCGAGTTCCTCCTTGAACAACAAAATAGTGATGTGACGTACAACACAAGGTCACTCCTTAAGAGAGGGAACAAAGAGGAGGTGTGGAGGGAGAAAAGAAAAAGTGAGAGCAGCTTTATTTCTCCCTCCTTGTACTCTCAGTTTTAATTAGGGTGTCTTCAGCCAAGCAGGGTGGTGTCGCCGGGTGCATGGAGGCAATCAGCACCCCGCGTGGCAGGAGTCACATGCCTTTGATCAGCTCATGGAGACTGATCCACGGCGACCGTGAGACGAGTGGGTGATCCCGCCGGCCTCCGCATGCTAGCCAGGACGGCAGCCGCGGCGGTGGCAACCTGCACCCCCCTCCGTGAGCCGCTCACACTGGGAAAATGTTAATGACACAGGACTGTCTTAATGTGCCACTGTCAGCTCTGTGTGTGTGTGTGTGTGTGTGTGTGACTCGATTCATTTGACGTCTTGTGGAGCTCGAATGCGTCACACTGAGGCTGATGTGATCAACGTTAGCCAGCTTCCCCTTAATGCGACGGAGGAATAAAAAGAGGAGAAACAATGAAGGAAAAAGAAAAAAACAGAGAAAATACGGATCACTGAAGGCCTTTCCAACTTTTCTTTTCCCTTTTTGATGGTTCATCTGCAGCTCTAACTTTTCATGTTATGGAGACAGTAAAGCAACAAGTCAAACTTGAGAAAGCAGAATTTAAACTTCAGCTAACCTGCATCTTGAAACCAGCAGTTTCGTGTCTAGTTGGACAGGTTGACTCGATCATAAAAGCATATTTTAGGTGTAATTTTAAAAAAAGTGTTTTGCTTTTAAGACTTTCTGTGTGTTTTTGGACGACTGCTTTTATTATAGGAAAAGTTACCACATGAAAAACTTCTGCAAGACCCTCGGCTGAGGAAAATACTGTGCGCCAAAGTTTTTTTTGTCACTGAGGTGAAGCCTCTCCCGTTTTATATGTATATGGAACATACTGACGTGCACATTTGCACGTTGTCTAGCATCAGTTTATTCAAATTTACAGCCTTTCATAAGCTGCCTGTGCACAGTTCTGTCCCGTTTCCCTTTTAACCTTTTAAAAATATATGCAAAGACTCTACGTTTATTTATTTCTGTTTGACATCACCCGAGGCTACACACACCTTAATCCTTAATGAAATATTTTTCCTGGGAATGCTGCGCCTGTGTGTGTGTGTGTGTGTGTGTGTGTGTGTGTGCTGTAGCATCTATCACAGCACACTGTGCTCTGCTGTCCGGGAGCTTACATGCAGGCAGGGCTGGAAATGGGCCGGAACACATCCTGGAGAAAAGTTGGAAAAAGCTTTTTTGCCAGTTGAGGTTTTTTTTTTAAATCTGGGAAATTTGAGTTCCTGAGCTTTACTAGAGTAAACCGTGTGTGTTTGAGTGTGTGTGTATGTGTGTATGCACGAAGTGATAAATAATTTCTCATAACGAGCGTGCTGAAGTTCTGCTGGTAATACTGATGCGTTCAAGTGCATTTAATGGCTGATGTGACCGTTTCAGCTGAGGAGAGCAAACAGACCACAGAGTCAGAAACTGTGGATCTGAACTGAATGAAAAGATTTGAATCAGCAACGAGATTCATGCCTTTAATATTCCCTGTAAACTAAGTTTTGTACCGGCTTTACCTTCAAAAAGATGCTTTGTGGAGTTTTTGATGAGCAAAACGGAGCGAGAAGATGATCTTTAGCAAGTTAACACGGATGAAGACAAAAGTAACTTAACACGACTTCACTTTATTTACGTTTTAAAAGCTGTTAAATGTCTAAACCCCCTTTTTTTAAATGGTTTATTTGGTTTATAGATAACATGTCTCATGTTCTCAGTAAGCTAAGGAGCTTTCAGCACCATCTGCCAAGAAAAAAGGTATTAAGGAGATGAATTTACGAGCGAGGTCGGATCTTATTAAAGTTCTTCGCAGCGGTCTGAACACGCAGCCTGAATATCATGCAAAAGCAGGTCAAGTGAAACACAACTGAACGCTGTGTGTGTTTTGAACGTTCAGGTCGCAGAGAGTTGAGGTCACGCTCTTGTAATTGTGCAGTATGACACACACACACACACACACTCACACACACATCCATGCAGTCTGAGAGGAGGAAGCACATGGTTCGCCGTCATAAATCAACGGCTGAACCCGAGGCAGGTGAACGGAGGGAAACAAAAGAAAGAATGTTGCCTGAGAAGAGAGAGGGAGGAACCAAAAAAAAAGAAGATGGAGGGAGATATTGAGGATACAGAGCGAGGGAGGAGGGGGGACACAGTGAGAGTGTGGTGAGGTTTTCTCTCCAAACCACATTCGTCTCCTGCCAAACCCCCTTTTCTTCCCTCTCCCTCTGTTCTCTCGCTGAAATCTATTTATTCTGGGACTATTTCTCCTCTGTGAACTCTTCACTCACAACATGATGGATGATTAAGTGATTATACAGAGGCAGCGCTGCACACTAAAATCATTTTTAATATCCCACATATACAACTCAAGCAATACCTCATGTAAGTGGGATGTCGTTCCCCATTCTGCGTCTCCCCGTGAGCGTGTCATCAGCGCCCGAGCTAATTTGTGCCAAAATAAGCTCAGAAACATGTCATGATTGTTATTAACTAATAGAAAAGAAAAAAAAAAACATGAGCTCATTTTAACAATTTAGGGTGCCAAGTGCGGGAAACATTATATTCATTATTTATGCCTCAGTGGTGTGTGAGGGAGACAGTTTGTGAAGATGGCAAACGTGCTGCCGCCTGCCAAAGTCTGTTCGAGGAGTGAGGATTGTTGTCTGAAGCTGCAAATTCCATTAGCGAGTTGCAGCGATGGGTGCAATCGTTGGCCTGTCAGGAAAAACGGCCGACTATCTTCTTTTTTTTTAATCTTAATTTATCCGACATGCTCTTCTTTTAAAAAAAACACCCAGTTTTTGGAACAATTGGAGCAAAATCAGCTGATGAAGAGACATTAGCCGACAGGATCAGAGAACTGTGGGAGATTTTACAATATGTAAATGTCACAACATCTGTCACCCTCATGTCCATTTTTAAGCCACACAGGTTATTTTATTCAGAGG